>LS487909.1:124149-192266 GCA_900490705.1 Pristionchus arcanus
GATTTTCAGCCCTGGATGAAATTTGAGCGAAAAATGTCCCCGAGTAAAAATGTCTTAAAATTTGACGAGGAACCCAACTAGACCATTCCCGAATCGATTGGATTCAATTTACGCGTTTTGATCTATGACGTCATCATGCACTTTTCACTACCGCCTCAAGCGCGGAGAAGCAAAGAAGATTAGCATACCCCCTTCCCCACACACACTCATCACGCACTACCTACCATGCAAGAAAGAGCATAGGTTGTATTTTGAAGAATGCCAACACTATGTCGATCGAGTCAGATAGTGTCTTATAAGGAAAGGGAAGAAGAAGGGACGACTTACTGATCGAGGATCAAAGAAGGAAGTGATCGAAGGTTTAAGGAAGATGAAATCTTGCCAGAAGTACAGAATTCTAAACAATTTGATATTAATTGTTTCAAGGGGTTTGAACTCACTTCATTTTCCAATTTCTAGCTGTTCTCCTTTTCTTCCTAATTTCCAATCGAAGAATGAATATAAATCTCTCAACAAGAGTGACAACAATCATTGAAACGACGAATAGAATTAGAATTAGAAGAGGAAAGACTACGAAATCAATGGACATTGATCCATCTTCTATTGAACGAGCATCGAAGAATGTATCCTTAAGAGAGAAGAAAGATAAGGGAAGGAATGAAGAAGAGATCGTACCTTACTGTAGAGAACAGGAAGAGAACTACGAAATGTCGAATATCTACCAGGTCTATATGAATATTTATCAAGAGTCGCATTCACTGTTCCATTATCAATCAGTCCGAGTACTCCAGCCCATCCATTGGGACCCGCATTCCATCCTCCTGAAGATAAGGAAACAATCTCTATCTCTAAATGATAGAAGAACCGTACCATATCCATCCCCTTGGACGAATGCCAATTGATATCCCTCTGCTTTTGCCCACGTCTTCCACATTTCCACGTAAATTCCAGTGAGATTTCCATCCGTATCCTGATATACGAATTAAACTTTCCTCTTGAAAACAATTGAACCTTGAATATAACAGGGAAGTCTTCGTTGACCCATCCGAGAGTTAGAATGGGAAGAGGATGAGATATTGCTGAGGATTCATTGATTCCACTCCAGATTTCATCCCTATTCATCACTCATTTCTGATCTGAAGATATATGAAGATACGAATGGAGTATATATTGATGATAATTTTGAAAAGTAATACAAGCAAGGTACGGGAAATGAAAATGAGAGGACTAGAGAGAAAGCATTGAAGTATAAGAGATGAATGGCAATGTGTCAACGGAAGTAAATTCGGCCCCTTTCGGAGGTTGGAATGAAATCTGAGATTTCTCCATGAACGAAGGAATCGAATGGCGAATGTTGTTCTCAGTATGCTCAAGTTTACTTGTTTCTGGAGAACCGCGCCAAACATAAAACTAGAGTTTAATTGGAGAAGCATAAGGAAAGAGGGTGCAATATTGGCCGTATAGGTATGTTATCCACTTCTGTTTCTACTCGAGTATCCATTACAAAAGAAGGGTGAAGAAGTGCGTAATTCCTCCCCTTCTTTCCCACAATTATCCCATTTCATCCTCATCTTCCATGAAAATGATCATCAAAACAATTGAATGAATTAATAAAGATGTGTTTATCGAATTGGTATGGAATATAAACCCGACCATGGCATCGAATCAATGAATAGAATGGATGAAACCCGAGGGAGGATGGAAGGAGGCATGGGGGAAGTAGAAGACTCAGTTGATACAAGATCGTTCCTCATCTGGATATCGAATGGCCATATTGAGTATAGATGCATTGAAGATCTCAAAGATAATCAGTCAATTATCAATCTAGAATAATCTCTCTCACCAGAGAAGGAGTTGATGATCGAGAGACGAAACTATCGGGGATTTGGAACGAAACTTTTCGTTGACAAGGCTGGAATTAGTAATTGATTAGTATCCACTTAATCTTTTCATTCCGTACCTTGATACTATCTTCGCAGTCATGGTAAATCTTAAGGAATACATTCATCTTGAATACTCCATTTGTTCCTCCTTGTAATTGGAAATTTCCATTGATATCAGTGACTCCTTCTGCTAATAGATCATCTTGACCTACAATGAAGATACTCAGAAATAATTGATCTAATCGTAGCCATCAGATGGACATATATTCATTCCTATTTTGCTAACAAAAAATCGAGTTTATGAACGATAAAATAATACTTGAATAATTTCGTACCCAATCGGTTCTTGTCCCACAATTTGACTTTTGCTCCAGCAAGATTGTGATTTCCACAGAGAAGTTTTCCCTTTACGGCCACAGATTGTTGAAGGAAAGCATTGGAAGAAATGAAGAATAGAAAGACGAAAAGAAGAATTCGCATCTGAACAGAGAGAGAGGAATGGTCAAGGGAAGGAATGAGATCTATTACAACTAGGGGAATCTCGATATTTCTGGGCGACAGAATCGGGCGGAATAAATTGGATTAGTGAGAGTCGAATTCATTCTTCATTCTTCACTCGCAAAGCGACCGCGAGCGGCCTACGGCCGCTCGTTGAAAATAATAAAGGAAGTCTCAGTTTGGAGAGCAAACGCGGATTGAATGTTGAAATCGGATGGAGAAACTCGTAAATTGTGAGAATGATAGGATTAATGTTTTGGCCGTGAATGGGAATATGAGAAATGGATGTGAATGGAAGAGTGAGTCATTCGAAGGGACGAGAGAGAGAGAGAGAGAAGGTAAAGGGTGGGGGTAGGGGGTAGGGGGGAAGAGAGGGTGCCCCTTGAGCTATGAAGAACTATGTGCAACTCGTACTCGTTTGTAGAGAGAGAAATGAGTTAGAATGAAAGAGTGAAAGGATGAAATAGTAGATAGATCAATGAAATTGAAGAGGAGATTACTCTAGGACTACTCACAACCCAGTAGTTTACATCACAACAATACCGTCAATGTGTATAGGATAGAGAGAAGAGGAATGAAGAGAGGACAGAGAAAAAGAGAAATCGATTGATGTAGAGATCATAATGATAATTGTGCAAATAGAAGAGAGAAGGGCAGTGATATCACAAGAGTTCAAGTAACTTCCACGTGAGGACGAATGAAGAATTATGGAGATGAGAGAAATCACACAGAAATTAAAATGAAAAGATCCTTAAAACTCTGAGTTTGAGAGAAAGCACATTTTTACAACAACAAAAAAATGGCGCGAGAATATCATCAATTCACTCCTCAATTCGAAAATAAGAGAGACGTATGTCGTTTCCTACAAAGAAGAGGAAAGTCAAAGCAGATTTTGTTTGAAGAAGAAGGGAAAAGAAAACTGTGCAAATTGCGAGAAGAATTTCCTAACGGAAGAGAATATTCGGGAAATTTATGACGGAAGATCAGTTGAACAACTTCTACTTTATATTCACTCCAAGTTAGTAATCGGATAGATCGAATTATGGAGAGAGCCAAACATACAGATAGTACGTTTCCATGCATAGAATGGACACAGAAATACGTTGCAATATGCCGACATATCGTGTAATTCTGGCTCTCACCAGTTCTGTATTGCTCACTCTGTCACTCATCCCTTTTCCCTCTCTGTTCTATTCATCTCTGACTATTCGCATTTGGCCACGGCGTAGTAATGCAATTTATTCCCTTCATACCATTCATTTTTTAGTCAACAATCAACAAAAACAAACGCGAATGCCCAAACAGGGAATGCACAAAAATATTCAGGAAATTTTAACAATTCGAATTTGGTCGATCGCTTGAGTTGGATGAGTTCCTTTTCATCCTTGCAATTTCTTTTCTTCTATGGGCAGCAGCAATATCCACTCCTCCAAGAGGACCGAGAGTAGGAGATCCCAATCGAGAGAGATATGTAAAGGCACCGAAAGTACCAGGAGTTGAGTGTGAATACGACCTGTAATGTATCTCTAGTATTGATGGAGCACTTTGACTAGAATGAACCTCGGTCTGGTCTCTTCACTCATTGCTCGAACACTTCGAGGTGCTATTGTTTCTTCGGGAATCTACAAGGGAAATATTTCAAAAATCATACGTCCGCTGACTACAAAAGATTGTCACCTGTGGTAAATTAATGGAGAATGATCTCTCTTCCACTCCGACGGATTGAATTGACCATCGTTTCAAGTTTGGTTCAGTAAATGTTATTGACGGAAGATTATTATTGATGGGAAGAGAGAATTCAGTAGACGGGAAGGATAAGGAAAGGGTTGAAAAGACTGGAGAAAGCTTCTGGAACGTTATGTTTATAGTTGAAATGAAAATTAATAGCTGTTTGTTTCAAACCTTGAATAGTTTGTGTCCACTTGTCTCATATGCATCAGCATGAATTGCATCGAGAGTTCCTTCCATTGTCATTACTCCCTACAGAATACATTGATGAGGATTAGAAAGGAATGAACTACCGTGTAGAATGAATCATATAGTTGAGAGTATACTGAAGAATTGATGATAGAAAGAAGTACGAGTCCGAAGAGAAAAGCAAGAGAAGTCAGGGGATTGTACTGAAGAGAAGGAGATCGATTCAGTTAGATGGAAATAAGAGAACCTGAGCTGAATTGGGCATGACATCACCAAATCCAGTTGTGGTTATGGAGATAAATACGAAATAGAATGATGCAGCAAGAGAAAAATCTGAACTAGAATAGGATAAGGAAGAGAAGGGGAAGATAAGGAAGAACCTGTTTGTTGTGGAGCCATCTGATCACCGAGCCAGATTCCAACTGAGACAAAACAAAGATATATCAATAACATTGAAACTGCTATCCACACGGGAAGAATTCGTTCTGTTTCTTCATCATCTTCCTCTTCTTCTTTTCCATTATTCTCAACATCTTCGACAGTTTTCTTCCGACAGCAACTGAAATTGTTCTTAAGGCTATTTCCCTGGCTATCTTCTTGCCTCATTTTCATTTCAATCCAAGTGAGTAATCTACACATCATTCTCTGCAAAACTTCTCCGAGATCTCCAATAGTCAATAGCATGAGGGGTATTCCAATACAAGCATATACAATGGATATATACCTCCCTGCCCATGTATAACACGATATCGAACCTGCAAGAGAAAGATAAGTCTTTCCAGTCTGCATCAATCCATCTACGTAAGTTTCGAAAGTGTTTCGATATTCTCCCTTTGTAGTTAGATGGATCTGATGCTCAAGTGAGTCATTCTTTACGAAGTTATTACTTATTCATCGTGTTTACATGTCTTCTGCTTATCTTTTCCTTCACTTACCATATCCGATGGTTGAGAATAAAGTAAATGCATAGAACATAGCAGGGAGAACAGTCCATTGAATATTCAGATCGAGATCTTCTGCTTTGTGCCATGCCGATCCGAGATATCGATCCTCTGTTAACAACATGTTCGTATAAAACTTCTAAATAAATTGATACGTGCACAACTCTGAAGCTCACAATTAACCTTCGATGCCCTTGCTAATATTTCGGTTCTTTCAGTTTCATTTGTTTGAGTGAGAGTAACATTGACTACGAAATCGACGAAGTCACTTATAACAATATTCATATCGTGAACTGTCTCGGCAACTAACTGAAAGAGAAGATTGAATGATTGAAGGAAATGGGAGGGGTGATAACCTGCTTTTCGTTCCCTGATTCGAGCGCTTCAAACATAAATCCACCTAGAATAGCATAAAGTGCCATCATCAAAACTAAGAGAATATGACGGATTCCAAATTTATGATGGATATATGCAGTGAATGCAAGCCATCGAGTGATATCTGAAGAAATAATAAAGAATGAAAAGAAAGAAAAGGAAGAGACTAACTTTCTCTTCTCTTTCTTTCCTTATTCTCTTCGTATTTTGCATGATCGAATTCAAAATGGAATCCAAATGGATTAACTCCTTTTTCACCATTCACATGAGTATCCATTCGAAGAACAATGCAATTATTCCTTTCCTGAATCATACCTCGTCATATCATCGCTAAAAATTGATCTGTTGAAATGTTCTAACTTTGAAAGCATTTTGAACGATTCGTAACCGTGCTTGAAGTTCGGATTCTTTGGCTGAAATTGAAAGTGAAATAAATATAGATAAAAGATTATACCGATTGAGATTTGAACAGCCATGGAGATGATTAGAAT
Organism: Pristionchus arcanus; assembly: GCA_900490705.1. NCBI lineage: Eukaryota > Metazoa > Nematoda > Chromadorea > Rhabditida > Neodiplogasteridae > Pristionchus > Pristionchus arcanus. The sequence continues at coordinate 130,255 of LS487909.1, forward strand.
GGAAAAAATTGACGAGACTTTGATAGAGATAAAAAGATAAGAAGGAATCTTCATTATTCCACACCCTTCCTCCTTCCTTCCTTATCATTCCATAATTACTTAATGGGTGGCGAATTCAATCTCCTTCAAGGATTCCAATAGATCGATCTATTATTCGCTGTTCGGTGTTCGTATCCATATTCCAACTTTTGGTAACTGTAATCAACCACTCCTGGCTACTGTGCAATCATTCAATTTAACTCTTATCTTTATATAAAACAAATATTTAAATTAATTCCATATTGTAGATGTTTCATTCCGTTGTGTAACTATGGATGAATATGGGTAGAGAGTGAGTAGGTTCCTTTGATCTTCCGACTTCCCATTCCTTCTCTTTATGGTTCCATGCCGAAAGGTGTGAAGAGAATAGAAGAGAATTGAATGTAAAGGAAGGGAGGAATGATCGACGATCGAGTACCCATCGAGGACGGATGATCCATGAGTCTTCAACTATACGTCAGACATCTGATGAGCATCTGAACATCTGAGAGATACAAGAGATTTATACAGCAAATCAAGTCTCTCTATATTTCAACTCTTTTTAATTGGCGCCTACAATTGTTCTTACTGTTTATTATTCACATAATTTTGATAAATTTGATTGAATCACATCTATAGAAAAACAATACAAAATTAAAAATATAAAAAAACTAGTCGTCAATAGTTCTGAAATACGGCTACAATATTTTACGGTTCTGCTTCAGGTGGTCGATATGTCTCGCATCTCGCAAGTTCAGTTTTACTTTTTTTTATTGATTTAGCATGTTTCCCTCTATTTATTTCGTATCAGTACTATGCACGATTTTTGCATTCTAACGATACACGCTATGAATCATCATGAATGTGTGATTTATTTATCCCATATCTTTCGATATTCTTGTTTAGTCGTCGTTCTCGATTTTATGAGCGAAAGAAGTTTCCGTGGGATTGAGTAAATCCTCTTGCACGTATGGTTGGGGACACGTTACTTCCCCTCTTTCACTAATCGATCGAACCAAGTAGTAGGGCGCCCGTCCGCTTAGCTCCTATTCATAACACTGTTTGTTGTCGTTTCTACCTTTCTCTTTCACTCTCCGCACTTGACTGCTCTTCCTTGTGCAATTGAGACGATTCTTCGTCTATTTTTAACGTATAATATATATTATTTTCAGGAATGGTCCGATGGGCTTTTCCTCTGAAAAGATGCTCAGCGCACCCTAAAAAACTGGGATTACTCGTTGCCATTTTCACACTCGGGTACATCTGCATCGATCGAAACATATTCTTCCTTGATCGGTTAGTGACTACTACCCTAATAGGAAGTGTAGTTAGTTGTATTCATTCGTGTTTATTTGAGGGTGAGTAGTAAACTTCCCCGTGATATTCTCTCAGTGGACAGTAAGTATACAGGAGGATCAGCCAAGAATGCTGACCAGAAGGTCGATCTATACCATAAGTGAGTACACTATTTATGATAGTTATCTTATTGAAAACGAATAGTACGTGTGGAAAGAGCTCTACAATATTTCAATACATGCATTTTTTTAGCCGTGCGGTATGACAAATTAGATTTGCTCTGGTTGAGACACCCTTATTTCAGTGGAGCAGATGAATTGCATCTCTCGGATCTCTCAAAGGGAGTCACGGAAAAAGAAGTAGAGAATATGAAGCAGACAGTACAATATCTCACTCTGGATGATATCAAGGATGGAAAAGTCGAATCCAATACCAAGTTAGTTCTTTGAAACTTCATTCCTTTCTGAAAAATATCTATTGTAGTATCATTTTCTGTTTCTTTGTGAAGTTTGCAATATTATGAATGATTTAGACTTCTTGACTTGTCAAAATAAAATAATGAATTTATTTTTGCAGGAAGTTCGATGGTTCTTCGATGTGTCCCGAAGTAGAGGACAATCCAAATATGAAGGGACCCATCCCCCAAGCTGTACTACTAATCGATAATCTAAAGGAATCGGAAGTAGCTTCCATTCATCCCGAATTGGCACCCGGAGGACAATGGGCTCCTGATGATTGCAAACCAAGACACAAGGTATTGTATGATTATGGTTACTAACTACATTATTTTAATGAACCAACTGTTATCTTAAAAGCACAGATGAAAAGATATTTATTATTAATAGTCATTATATTTTCCTCTCGGAAACGTATCTTCATTCAGGTAGCCATAATCATTCCTTATCGTGATCGTCAATCTCATCTCACTCGTCTTCTCTATTTTCTCATTCCCATTCTCAAGAGACAGAAATTGGACTTCCGATTCATTGTTACTGAGCAGGTATCTTCCTTCCTCTCTCCTCTCCTCATCCATCGATTGATTTCAGTGGGGTAATGATCTGTTCAACAAAGGTCGAATTATGAATGCAGCCTTTCGATTGGCAGAGAGATTGGGAACTGATTGTGTTATCTTCCATGATGTAGACATGTTCCCTCAAGTGAGTTGCATTATCTTTGTTTATTGAAATTATTGGTTAAATATTGACAAGATGTGGTAGATGAATATGTCATTACAGGACGATCGTAATCCGTATTCGTGCCCTCCCTCACCTCGTCATTTGGGTGCTTTCGTCTCCAATCTCGGATACCAGTCAGTTGTATCTTCCTTTTATTCTTTCACACGGAAGATATTTCTGCAATCAGTGTAAGTTAACTTGAATTTCAGATTGTGGTACAAGGAGATAGTGGGAGGAGCATTGGCCATTTCAATGGCTGATTATCGAACTGTGAATGGATATTCAAATATGTATTGGGCATGGGGAGGAGAGGATGATGATATGGGAAAGAGAATATTATCACTCAATTACACTATCGAGAGACCGAATCCAGTGACTGGAAGGTGAGATCAAGTTTATAGCCTATTAAAGACGGTGCAGGCACATGTTATGAATGTTGAAATAATGTATTTCATGCAGATATTCGATGCTTAAACACGTGAAGAGGAAGAGAACTGCACCCAAATTGATCTACAAACTATTGGAGATTGCAGAGCAGAGAGTGGCCACTGATGGATTGAATGAAACTGATAAATGGAATGTTGTTAAGGTATGAAAAAATAAGTAAAAATAGTGTGATATTTATGCTTCTGAGTAGTGGTGACTAAAGATATAGTCTGTATTGCAGATGATGCAACGTCCCTTGTATTATCATATCTTCGTGGATGTAGGAGAAGTACCTCAAGAATGGAGAGGAAATGGGAAGGATTCATGAGATTGCCCCTCCCTCTCTCCCTATCTCCTTCCCTTCGTAGAGTATGCATATGGGTTCTTGCCACACTTCTTTCCTCTATCAAACATGCTTTATCCATCTTTTTCCCATTGCAATTGACTTCCCTGATGACATTGTGACCTCATTCTTGTCTCATTACAACGGTAAATAACTCCGTCTCACCAATCATTCTTTATTTCCATTCCCTTTTTGAGATGACTAACCTCTAACTCTTGTCAAACATGATGAAGTAGCTATCGTAGATTAAGTTACGGCTTGTAAATATCAGTCATTTTAATGCACTATTAGAAGGATACTATATCCAAATGAGTAAAAGTTGCGAAGTTTATCAATTTCTTATAATTTTACAAAAAGTGATAAAGATATTCTGGCAATGAAAGAATGAGTAAGGCACGCGAGATTGATTTGATTATGTAAGAGACTGACTATGAATACGATTCTAGATCTAATGGAGAGGGAGAGATGATCTAGAAGAGGAAAGCAAAGAGAATGATTCCAATGATGAATAGAAGAGGGAATAGAACTCTTCCAATTGAATCAACTGGAGAACGAGCTGCTGTACAAGACGTATTCGTTGCATCTCCAATCTGAGAAGGAAGAAGATAGATCAATAGGGGGAAGGGATACTTACTGCATTAGTGACCTGTTGAGTCTTATGAGCTGCATCCTCTGTGTAGTTAGGAAGACGTGTCTCTCTGAGATAGAAGACTGTAGAGAGGACGGAGAAGATGAGAACTAACCTTCTCACTCCACAGCAAAGAATGATGAAGTATTCCAGAAGAGATAGAAAAGTGAGAAGAAGACAGAAGATAAGCCAACACGATTCATGAGGTTTAGGAGAATGGAAGAGCTGCGAAGATAGTACTGTATGAGGATGGGGATATGGTACTCACGAAGATAAGGGCGAAGATTGTGAATGGAATAACTGCAGAGAATGAACGAGGAACAGACCATGATGGATGAAGCCACATATGAAGGAAAGAGAAGATCACCTGAGATGATTTGTCATATCTCTAGACTATTGAATGTGCTATTCAATCTATTGAACCCTACCAAAAGAGTGGTAGGAAGGAAGAATCTGCCGAAGGAATTCCAGAAGGAAGCCTTGAAGGTAACGACAACGTCGATACACGAATACGATCCTCAATGGAATATTGATTAAAGAGGGACTGTAGTTTGAGAAGAAGGATACTGTTTCTATCTCACCAGTTGTATAGTTGCCCACACAGTCACCAGCAACAGCATGCTCGAATTGAAGAGGTCCTTCGAGAAGGGATGAAGAGACCTAGTACGGTAGGGATACGGTTGATTATGAGATTATTGACTAACCTCGACGGGAGAAACGAGAGGAGGAGAATTGGCCCAGAGATAGACTACGTCTTCTAGAGGATATTTGTATGATGATATACGAATAGTGAGAGTACGAGTAGGAGAGAAGGGAGAGGATGAGGATGTTGAGGGAGTGATCATCACTACTCGTCTGAAATCTATTTTGTGCCATATTCATCATTGCATTTATGGTTCTTGGCTGAATTTTACTATAATATAGGATATTGGATGGTTCATTATAGATATAATGAATATTATGATAATTCTCTTACTCTTCACTGCTTCTCACGTGTCCCGTTGGTTCAACAATAATTCTTCTACGAGATTCATCAACTTCCTTTTCCCTTCAATTGATTAATTGACAGTGATAGGGAGAAGGGAGAGGGTTGTTGATCAATCTACCTTCCAGTAGTGATGAAGGTATCCGGCACCCAGATCTCCGTTGAGTCAGGAAGAGTTATCTGTAATGAATGATGTTGATTTCACTCATCCCTCCAGCAGATCGAGTTAAGAACAATTCTCTCTAATCTTTGTTCAAAGAAGTGGCTATCATTTGTTCCCTATTTTTACGCAGATTTCCTTGATCAAAGCAGTGTGGTTCATTCATGGTTTGTAAAGAATAAAGGATGGCTTAATACCTCATCAAGATCTTCTCTTGGATCGACAAGAATAAAGGATGGCTTAATACCTCATCAAGATCTTCTCTTGGATCGACAAGAATAAAGGATGGCTTAATACCTCATCAAGATCTTCTCTTGGATCGACATCGTACGAGAGACGAGAATCCTCCCATTGCTGTCTCAGATAAAGATCAACTTCCTCAAATCAATTATATTATCTTTCTATCTAATAGTAGTACTCTCGGTGTAGCATGGAAGGGGGGAAGGAAGAGGCGGAAGGGGAGGAAGGGGAGTATTGGCATTACACGACCCCCTCAGTGACAACTGACGCCCCGTAGCTATCATGAATGCAAAAAGCGAACGACGTGAGATGGAATCAATCGATAGAAAGGGAGTAAAGGGGGAAGGACTTACAGCTCCCTTAGGAGTATCCCATTCAATACGATTGATGAAGAGAGAAGTGAGAACAACAATTGAAGAGTGATCAGCAGAATCTAAATAAAGAAATGAAGAGGATTAAGGATGAAGAGATTAGGAAATAATAATGACACGCAAAGGGGGAGTAAGCAGTTTGTTAGAGCATAAGTGGATAGGGAAGGTATGATCATCCTCCCTTTCCACTCTTATTATCACCTTTTAGACATATAATGAATGGAGATTGTCCTGCACAACCTCTGACAGGGGGACGAGTATCTGGAGATGCACGAGTAGAAAGAGTCTTGATCACTTGAGAGGATGCACCAAGACGACGAGCATGAACTGCCTTCTGTTGACATGACACACTGAGAGAGATTACGGTAGATTGAATACGGTTGATGATTGAGTATTGATTAGATCAGTGATAATGAATGTGATCAAATACGATATGATAGGAGTACTGTAACTTACAATGATACGAGAAGAAGTAAGATGAAGAGAAGTCTCATGGCAGATTGGAGAAATGAGAGAGAAGACTTCTAACCTCTACCTCTCCTCCCTCCTCCCTCCCTCCTCCCTCCCTCTCCCCCTCATATCTTCTCTTTCTTCACTTAACACACTGAGAAGACGAAGAGTAGAAAGAATTATGAGGATAAGGAGAGAAGAGAACACTTGAAAGAATGGAAGAGGAGGAGGATTCCCATTTAAGGAAAGAGAGAGAGAGAGAAGAAGAAGTCTCATTCTTATCCTTCTCCTTTCTTCTTCTTCACTTCTTCTCTTGATCATCATTCTCAATCGATATCTCCTTCCAATCTCCTTCATTCCTTCAGCAATTTCTTCCTTCTTCTTCTTCCTCTTCATTCCTTCTTTCTCGATCTCTAATGGATGGTGACAAGGAGTAAGAGTGGTATGGAAGGGAGGTTGGGGGAGGGGACAAAGGTCCTTCCTTCTCCTCCCTTCCTATGGCTTCTATTCGAACTACCAAGTGTTGTTTCTTCCATTCTCATCCAATCAGAAGTCGATCAATGGATCGTACGAAGAGACGAACAAAGAGAACGGAATCAGCACGTAAGATCATTCTCTTCCTTCCCTCCCTCATCTCCTCCTTCTTCATCTCATCCCATCTCTAGAACCTCATCTCTCTCCTCATTTCTCTCATCGTCTAGTGGGAGCTATCGCCGTATGGCATGATATACATGCTAATCTTCTACGAGTTCCAATAGGTGAGTCTCCCCCTCCCCCTCCTCCCTTCCTTCCTCATTCCCTCGCATAAGCATTGGCTTCACTGAACAAAGTGCACGCATTGCGAGCAGATTAGATGAATGAGCAAGAATGTGAGGCATTATCATTAGAATTCATGATAATAGAGGTTGTTCACGATATAGACGAAAGGGAAATATAAGGAGAGAAGGTAGTGCATAGTTCAATGAGGAAGGGGAGGGATTAGCTATTAGTGTCTCTACGAGTTGAATCTCACGTAATAAAATTGCATTCGGAGTAGGTGGAGTCACGAAGCAAAATGGAAAACAGTCTAGTAAAGAGAGAGAGAGAAGGATGAAAGTACTTAGAGTACGAATCATTCTAACTTATTCTCCGTTATGGAATTTCGTTTGACTCTGATATCAATAATATCTCTAGTCGAAAGATGGAAGGAGATATTATTCCTAATCTTTCTTTCCCTTCAGAAGATCTTTCTGTTTTCGATGATCGACGAGTGTCATTGGCAGATCTTCTCCATTCAGGTTGATATTCATTCATTCTTATATCTAACGTATTTCTCATTCCTTCCAGATTGGTCTTCTTCTGATGATATTGATGATGAAAGAGTCGATGGATCTCCTGCTCCATTACGGTATCATCTAATCAATATTCATAATCTACCGTATCCCTTGAGTTCTCGTGGTGATACTACCTCCAATCTTCGATCAATGGCAAAGATGTCTCTATCCAATCCAGAGATAGCTTCATCTCAAATCTCTGAGTTTTATCCTAAACTCTCTCAACATTGGAGGTAAGGTAGTGGTAGGTCATTGAGATCTCTCCTTTCCTTCTTTCATTCAACCAATTTGATCGTCATCAATTTCATCTCTTTCCTCTCTTTCTCATTGCTCTATAAGTTGTCATATCTCTCTAGCCTTGAAATGGGCGGAGTCACTGTCTCTTTTCCTTCTCTTCTCTCTCTCTTCTTCTCCATCTAGGAATCCGTATTCGGATAGAGATAGAGTCTTCCTCCCATCATCCCATCCCCTCCATACCCTTCCCTCCCCATCCCATCTCCTCCATACCCTTCCCTCCCCATCCCATCCCTACCCCCCCCCTCTCTCCTTCATGAGTACCAAACTTCGCAAGTTATCACAAGGAATGCGTCTACCATTGAAGAGTGGACCGAAGATAGTATCAGAAAGGGAGAAACGACCTCTATGGAGTACTCTCTCATGGGATAGTGAAAGGAGGAGTCGATCACCATCTATGAATAGTAGGACAAGACTTCATTCTGATGGTGATACTGAAGAAGATCCAAGTGAATCTAATTCAAGACGATCAAGTAGAAAAGGAAGGGAGAAAGATGAAGAGGAGAGGGATATCGAATATTATTGTACTCATTGTTATCTATTAGGAGAACATCGACGAAGAGTTCTCAAAGTAGAAATAGAGAGTGCAGTTAGTCGATTAGCAAGGAGATTAGGAGGAACGAAAGGATCAAAGAAAGATGATGAAGGAAGAAAAGTGAATACTCCTGATATTGTTGTTTCGTCTATTTCATCTGATGAAGAAAGTGCAACGACTCGACATAATTCAAGTAGTGAACGAGCGAGTCTCCAGACTAGTGACAGGTTAGATATATTTCTCATTCTACTTAGAAGGAACTTCATACATTTCATTAGAGTTCTTGTTTTCGTAAAGGATTTTTATGAAAAGGTGTAGAATTTCCGTTTCTACAATTTCCATTAAGAAACTATGAACAATGAGTAGTAGTTTTCTTTCCGTAATCAATTTGGGATTGATTAATCACTTTGACTATTTTTGTTCGATTATTGATCAATTTAACCTTTTCCTACTACTCCTTTGACTAGATCAAATGTCGATTTTACTAGAGAAAAAGGATAGAATTGAAAGTGTGCAGTGAAGGGAGTTATTGTAGCAGATACTGATTAGATTATTATGATAGTAAGATTATTATGATAGTAAGATCTAGTAATGATGGTCTCTACCCCTTCCTCCTTCTCTCTCTCTCTCTCTCTCTCTCTCTCTCTCTCTCTCTCTCTCTCTTCATTCCTTCCAATTCCCATCCATCGGAATCCCTCTACATTATGCGAGTGTGTTAGTGTATGAAGGAAATTGGAAGGAAATGAAGAGAGAGAAGAAGAAGAGGACAGGTAGAAGGGGAAGAAGGAGGGAAACTCTGTCACATTCAGATAGGATATGGATGAATTTCAGTTCTCGTGCATCAACTATTCCTTCTCCCATTATAATCGACCATGAAGAAGAATTAGAAGAAGCATTTGTTCCTCCTTCTCCTGGATTAAATCGACCTATTCAATTATTATCCGTCTCTAGTGATAATCCCCCTCGATCAAATTCCGTCGATCTATCGACACTTCAAAGGGAATTGGAATTATATTCCATTTCATCAGCAGATTCCTCTCCTCCAACACCAACGGAATCAGTGAGAACTGTAAGGAGTCGATCACATGATCCATCTGCTAATTCACATCTACGACGACCTTCTAGAATTGAACATCTTACACATCTATTCAGGTGATATAAACCCAGACCCTTCCGCTCTTGCCCTTACTAGATATTTGTCTCTCTTGTTCATTCTTCTTCAATCGTCTGAAAATTTCTTAATAACATCAAATTCAGATCTTCGTATGCGAATTAACGTAAAAACAGATGGCAAATCATTACAGACGTGCTCTAGCGAAGAGTCCCGCGAGGAAGAATACAGTATCCGATCGAACTCCCACTGATAAACATCGATCCGCTCGATTCTGGACTGATGACAAAGTGAGAAATGAACTATTTAAGGAAGGAAGGAATGTTTCATGACAGAAATAGAAAAGAGACGAATGAGAGGGGAAAATGGGGATGAAACACGCTAGAGAAGACGCTATGACGAGAGAGGAAAGATTATAATGAATAGATCAAAGATCATTTTTTTAGATTGAATCAATGGAGCATATTTGGTTACCATGCTCTTCTTCTTCTGATGATTCCGAGTGTTATCTGGGAGATAGAGGAAAGTGTGAGAGGTAAGTGAACGAATTAATCTTCTTCATCATCATTTGTTCTAACAATAAATTAACATTCTTCTCTACTTTATATTTACACATGTTGTTTCTCCTTATATTATATGTTATTGTCAGGAGTGGTGACAAACTTCGTTGCACTGCTTGTCACGTGGTGGCCCATTCCGCCTGTCTCATTCATCTATCTCAGGTGAAATGAAGAAGATGAAGAATACAATTGAGAGAGAGAGAGGGAAAGATACAATTGATTCAGGCATCGGTCCAATGCAAGACAACATTCAGAGAACCTCATCGAAAGGGAAGGGAAGCAATGGATGCATTGGGAGGACACCATTGGGTTCATAGGTACATAATTATTTGATTGGATTAATGCTGCGGAAAAAGTCAGGGGAGATTTCCTCCTCGGGTGGAAAAAGTCAAGAGGAGGAAAAGGAGGAATTCAAAATTTTGAATTCGCGCTCTTTTCAGTATCTCGCTTCTCCGTAGAGCTAGCGACTCAAAAATTTAACTAGGTGTTTTCCGACACCTTAAAACCCTATAAACCAAGTTTCAAGTGGCTAGCATCAATAGGAACCGAGATATTTTGAAATAACAAAAAATGCGGGAATTCAAATTTCCGATTTCCTCCCCTTGACTTTTTCCACTCGATTTTTTCCTCTTCTCTTTCCTCCCCCTATTTTTTCCACAGCATGACAAGTGTAATCTATTGAGATGGAAGTACGAAGGTCGATGTTCCGGGTGTGGAAAATCATTCCATCAGAAAATATTCTTCAAGGGAATTCAAGAAAAGAAAGTAAGATATATCTAAGATTATGAAGGATAAAATTGGTATGGAGATGGGTTAACATAATTGTATAATTAAGGAGCCCGTAGCAGTAACATGTTCATGGTGCAAGGAATCCTTCCACGTAAAGAATTGTTTCGATGATCATAAACTAAATGAGAAATGTGATAAGGGAGGCCTCCGGTGAGGGATTAAATCAGAGATTCATCTTCCACGAATCCTTCGAAATTTGATGTTGAGCATTACACGAAAGTATTCCGTATTGGATTGAGTGAAATCTTTGATATTCAGTGATTTAATCGTTCCTCCTCAATGGATTGTTAGAGCTTCGAAGAAGCGAAAAGCTAATAGTCAAAATCCAAATCCAAAGGTTATTTCTCCTATTCTTTCTTTCGTCTCTTAATATTAAATTTAAGTCGAAGACATTTCTTGTTCGTCGTGCTGAGTCGTGGTTAGGATCTCCCTCTCAACCTCTTCTTGTATTCGTTAATCCAAAAAGTGGAGGGAATAAGGGAGCTAAAGCACTGCAGGTAAAGGGAGACCATTCCATTCCATTCCTTCTTTCTTTCCCTTCAGACATTCTGTTGGTTACTCAATCCTCGTCAAGTATTCGATATCACTTCACTCAAGGGACCAAAATTCGGGTGCGGTTTTGATGTCACTTAATTATAATTTCCGTTGCATTTCTTTAACAATCTTTGTCTGTTCAGGCTAGAATTGTATCGAAAAGTATTGACTCATCTTCGAATTCTCGTGTGTGGAGGAGATGGAACAGTGGGATGGGTATTAGCCACTCTAGATAAGGTGAGCAATAATAGACAGTACTCATCTTGTAAGAAACTATCATAAGCAATTATAATTCCTTCCTCTATTTCAGTTGAATTGGCCCGTCTATCCTCCAATAGCAATCATGCCATTCGGAACGGGAAATGATCTGAGCAGGTGAGCTATCTCTCTTCTCTTTTCAATCGCATCTTACTCATTGAGATGTCTTGGATGGGGCGGATCATTTTCTGATGAACCTCTCTCTCAATTGTTGAATTCAATTAGTCATGAGACTACTGTTACTCATTTGGATAGGTGAGAAGAAAGAGGACGATTGATGGAACAAGGATAAATTGTAGATGGAAATTATCAGTGATGGCCAATGTGGATTGTCCATGTGGAGAAGAAGAAGATGAAGAGGTGACCACCCATTCTATTTTGATTTAATATCAATTAAGCTATATTCCCCCTTTAATATTTGACATCGTCAGGTTCAATCAGCTCTTCCTCTCACTGTAATGAATAATTATTTCTCCATCGGTGCTGATGCTCACGTTGCATTACAATTCCATCATTCGAGAAGTGATTCCTTCTCTCCCTCTCTTATCCCCATCTTCCCTATTTCATCTCTTCATTCCATTCTTCAGGTGCCAATCCACAAATGTTGAACAGTCGATTGAAGAATCGAATAGCATACGGTGGATTGGGAACTATCGATTTATTCAAAAGAAGTTGGAAAGATCTATCGGAATTCGTACACTTGGAGGTTTATTTCGCACTGTTCTTAACTTTTCATTCATTTTTTTAGTGTGACGGAGTTGATTTGACTCCTAAGATCAAGGAACTCAAATTACATTGTATTCTCTTCCACAATATCACTTATTATGCTGGTGGAACGATTCCATGGGGACAGGAACAAGATGATTCAAATAGAGTACGGTAGATATCATGTACTGTATGATTATCGTCAACTGAAGGCATCATACTGTGATGGACGAATAGAAGTTCTTGGTTTCACAACTGCGACGTTGGCTGCACTTCAAATGGGAGGAAGAGGAGAAAGAATTGCACAATGCACAACTGCACGAATGATGACTACCAAAGCTATTCCCATGCAGGTATCAATCTGATTAACTGAACTATTGTAGAGATAATATATTACCATTTCATTGTGTTCAGGTGGATGGAGAACCTTGTCTCCTCGCTCCTTCTCTCATCACTCTTTCATTCCATTCAAAAGTTCCCATGATGAGAAGAGAGAAGAAAGCAGTTTGTGCACCTCCATTAAGAGGAAAGAATAAGAGAAAGAAGGTAAGAAGAGAGAGGAACATATGGGATGAATATTACACTCATTCATTCATCTACTCGATATTCTCTTCTTCTTCAGTCAGCAACAGATTCTCCTTCTTCTTCCACTTCGGTTATGGTTCAAATTCCTGTTCTCGTAGTTGGAAGACATGACTATGATACATTCAAGGACTCACTTGAGAGATTGAAGGATACTGGTAAGATATTAAAGATCAAAGATCATCCTTATCCTTCTTGTTTCTAGCCTTTGAGATCGGTACAATCAAAGCAGAGACAGAGATGGAATTGATTCGAGCACGATTTATGATTGATAAGCTGCTTGTTGATCATCCTTGTCTTCCATATGAATATTCAAGTGATTGGAGATTCCTCGATTGTCAGTCAATTTCATTCTTTTCCTTCATCTTTCTCTCCTTAAGATGTGTCTAATGCTGATGAGGGAACCTTCCGTGTATCTCGTCAAGAGGAAAGTCTAATGGGAATATCGGATGCATCGAATACAGACGATTGTTTGCTTATTCTTGATGATTCGTTTCCTTCGATGACTGAGAGAAGCAAAGAAATCGTTACGAGTCATATTATGTTCATGCCCAGTAATGAGTCAGTTCATTCATTCACTTCAATGTCCTCAATCTTTCCATTTCAGTTCTCCTTGGCAATCTCATTCTCATAATTCAAATCGACGAATTAGTGAAACATTGAGGATCGTTTTATCTGCAGATGCTCAAGAGACTCATTTGTGACCCTTCCCCCTCCTTCTTCCCCTTTCCTTCATCCCGGTTCAGTCTCCGTTTAGGCCAATGATCTATTCTAGCATCGAGAATGAGTATCCATAATGGAACGAATCCATTCAATCCATTGAACGCTCAAATTAAAACAGGCCAATCAATCGATTCACTCCATGTGTATTTCTCTTTTTACTCACTATTTTGTTATTTTTCTCGTTTTAAAATAAAGAGAAGTCGTATGATTTGAAACGTTTGTGCACATTCTTTGAGTGTCTTCCACTTTCTTCATACTCAACAGAAGTCAGAAAGAGCTTGATAGATGTTCATACCTCCTTCTCTCTCTTCTTCCCTTTTCTCCTTTCTTCCCACTCCCTCTCTCACACATCGAATCTCTCACTTCAATCAGTTGCACTTATCCTTTCATTCTCTCATCAGATAGATCATTCTCCAATCTCTTTCCTTCAGATCATTTCCTCTATGGTAGAATGCCTCGAACAGCAGCTCTCATCACAAATGTTGTATTCGATAAGGAAGACGATAGAAGAAGAATGTTAGTGATTGGGTGATATAGATTCATCAATGATCCATTGTCTGATAGATATTGGTATTGGTGAAACATGAGGAGTCCTTAATCAGATCACTTGTGTATCATCACTTATCAATTTTAGAAACTATCTGAAATATTTGCAGATCGACAGTTTCGACTCATTACAGTGAAACGGAAGGAACTGATACAAAAACTGGAGAGGTTAATGAATTATTATAATATCGTAATTATTAACTGAACATAAATTTAGATCATAAATATAATTCACGATGCAAATATGGATGGAGTGAGGCATCTCAAGGATGGAAATCGATTTGTGAGGTATTATTTGATTGTGGTTTTCTTCAATTTCAAATATTGGTTGTGGTCACCAGTTGGTGAGATCATAAAGTTAGCTTCGGACGTCATTTTGAGTGGATACTTCCCATGAGTGAGATCCCTCTTTCACACCACCTGTTGAGAGTGAAGGGAAAGCGATTGAATCTGACTCATTGTCAGATGTCGTTATCAATCAAGAGTTAGTACGCAGATGTTGAATAGAAAGGGAAGAGAAGGAAGGACGATGATCTCTCTCTCTCCCTCTCTCTCTCTCTAAATGGTCTCTATTCAGATATGCATGGGGAGCTGTTATCATTACCTTCGTCATTCTCGCTCTTCTTCAGATTTCATTACAGATTCAATTCTACTATAGGAATCCGATTGCTACTAATGTTGAGGTCTGACCTTTTCCCTTCGAAGTCTCCTCATTCAATCGTTTCTTCATTTCAGGTCGAATATCCTAATAATATTACTTTTCCTGCAGTCGCCATTTGCAACAACAATCAATTTCGGTTATTTTGTTCCATTGTGAATTCCATTAGATCGTTCCCCTTAGATTAACTTATATAACGGGGGCATGGCTGATGAATAGAAATATGGCCAGAGAAGATCCGAACAGTACCATCAGTGTATTCGAAAGGGTACGGTAATTCGAAGGAATATCGATTGATCTCGTTTACTCTTAGGTTCTACTGAATGCATGGGATATGGATGCAGTGTCCTTTCTGAAGAAGGCGGCTCATACAAAATCAAGGATGATAATGGGGTGAATAGAGAGGGATATCATGAGTAATACTCAATAATGTTGAGATGTACATGGCCGAATGGATCATCATGTCATCTCTCAGATTTCAAACCAGTTTGGACAATGACTGGATTGTGTTGGGCTATCAATACTAATCAAGAGAATCCATTCTCAGTCAGTGGAAGTGGTCAGTTTATTTGTTTATTTTTTCAATTTATTTATTCTTATAAAATGAATATTTGTAACTTATCCGAAAAAAAGTATTTATCCGAAAGTTAGACAAGGAAGAATATTTTTTGGTTTCTCCCTTTATTGATCACGTCACTCGTCGAGAACAAGAGTTTGAGATGTAAAAAGAGAAAGAAACGAAGATAAATGTGATTGGAGGAAGTGGAGAAAGGAAGAAGATGAAATTAATGATTCTCTTCTCATTCAGGGCCTGGTCATGGTCTTCGTCTACTTCTCAATGTTGAATCATATGAGAGAATCGAAGCATGTTCAGAACAATTCAGAACCAATCGACTACCTGGTAAGAAACTATCGGTCATTTAGAATGATCGATGGGCTAATTGTAGGTCTGAAGATAGTAATCTTCAATCAGACGGATGTTCCAGAGACAAGTTTAAGTGGAGTGAATGTTCCTGCCGGTCACTCAATGGATATTCCATTCAAAATGCAGCATGTTAGTCTACATAAACATACTTAATACAAATTTTGAACCAGAATCTATTTTTAAGAGACAAAAATTGGCAACGTCTTCATGTGTCGAAGAGACGGAAGTTGAAAAAGAAGCTGTCTCAAATTTCTCCTCTCTCCATAACATTCGGCATCTAAACTATTTTTTGTTGCCTATTAATTAACTTTCCTTAGAACATGTGCAATTCGTAAATATTTGGAAGAAATTGAACGAGTATGTCAATGTTCGTTCATTCGATTATTCGATCAACGAGCATCTCATGGTCAGATTCTTCCTTCTTCCCTTCTCCATTCCTTTCCATTCCAGATACTCCTCTTTGTACAGTAGGAGACTACTTCAAATGTGTATCCTCTCTAATCGATAACGTGAGGGAATCAGGAACAGCGAGGAAATGGTGTCTTCCTCCTTGTGAAACTGTTCAATTCACTGCATGGCAGGTGAGAATAAGGAAGGAAGAATTTGAATGAATCAATGATACAGGATATGAATCGACTTCCTCGAAATCTAATGCCTCCATTGATAGAAGAAGGAGAAGAAGAAGATGAGGGAGATGTAGAGGAGGAAGATATTGAGAATGAGGTCATGATTTATCAATTCATCTCTTCTTATTTATTTTCATTCACTTTCCAATCATTATCGCACTGCATCCTCCCCTTTCCTAGACGCTTTCCCTCTCATCTACCTTTCTCTCTTTCTCGCCTCTAGAGGGAGAGATGAAGGTAGCACACCCATGCAGCGATGTCCGAGTGGTTAAGGAGTTAGACTTGAAATCTAATGGGCATTGCCCGCGTAGGTTCGAACCCTGCTCGCTGCGGTATTTTTGCCCGATTTTTAGCGTGAAGCTATGCCAATTTATATTTAATTTTTGTTTCAGTTTCGCACGAATGAAGCAGGAAAAGACCACATCACATGCGATAGTAGTAACAATTTTCTTACTGATAAGCAGGTAAGAATTATTCGCATATTTGTTGTTCTGATTTTACTGGATCCAGGTCGGTCGGATCAAGCGAGAAGCTCATAGAGCATTCGAAAAGCAGAGTCGATTTCAAGAAGATGTAAGAGAGCGAACGAAGAGAATGATTGAAAGATTGAAGAGAACCGTCGCTAAGTAAGAGGGACGAGAAGGGAAAATAGAGATAATAATTGGTATTGAGAGTGAAGAATGAGCAATGGGGATGGCATCCGGATGATATACTCACTCCTTATGAAAGATTAATGAATACAAGTGAATGCTTTGCACGATTGGCAAGTAGAGTA
Organism: Pristionchus arcanus; assembly: GCA_900490705.1. NCBI lineage: Eukaryota > Metazoa > Nematoda > Chromadorea > Rhabditida > Neodiplogasteridae > Pristionchus > Pristionchus arcanus. The sequence continues at coordinate 147,281 of LS487909.1, forward strand.
AGTGAGAAGAGAGGAAATTTGTCCAGGAATGAACCGTCGTATATCTGCAATGCACTTTAGGAAGCGTCAATATTCACCCAGATGAATAGACCATCGAGAAACAGTGAAGAATCGACAACGAGGAACATTTATTCAGTGAGTGATCTTTGATCTTTCGTGATGATAATGTCTATTCAGTTGGTTGATCCTTCTTCGTATGAGAGACAACCTAATCGATTCAAGACAATTGGAGGATTGAAGGAATATTATGGACAGAAAGTGGAAGATGTATTGAGAGAAGGAAATTATGTTAGTTCACAGACACAATAAGGGACATAAAATGATAATGGCAGATCATCTCAACAATGGAGAAATTATGGTCTATCTTCGATGCATCTTCTTATTCCTCCACGATAACAGCTGATCTATCGAGAATGGATCGAATATTCGAATTGATGACTCAAGTGAGTTAAAAGGATTATTACTGATGCTAAGATTTGTATAATTAAAATAATTTAAATGTAGTACGAAAATGGAGGATTACAAAGGAGAGTTTGGGCTGAAAAGATGGAGAGTCGACAGATGAGACACTTCTTCCCTGAAGAATTTATGGATGTAAGATTATCAGCCAATATTCATCGAATTAAATATTATTCCGTAGGGTTGGTCATTCCCCATTCTAAGAGATCTCGAGAAAGTATTGCACAAGACAATCTCTGAATTGGAATCAGTTGAATGGGTCGCTGTTAATAGGAGTCTCCAATCAGGAAATGCAGGAAAGGTCAGCTACCACCACTAATATTTCTATCATGGAGATAGTAAAAATATCACCATAAAAAGAGTTTCACTAAAAATACTGAATTTTTTCCGTTTCTTCAAGATTATAGAGCAGAGGGAATTTACGAAATAATTGATATTCTCAAGTGTAACTCTTTTCAACTTCCTCGAAAGGACGAGATAAAATGAAAGTTATCTCAATGATTTCAGATGGGCGCAACTTTATTCTTCTCTTCGTCAGAAAACGAAAAAGCTGAGGAGTTTGAAAAGTTGAGAAAGGCAGACAAAATAGTCATAAAATATCTATGATACAGATTAATCCTCGATATGTTCGAGTGTGCAACTGGAGAAGTAAAGGAAGAAAGTAAGAAAATGCTTATCGAATTCAAGAAAACAATGAGAGAACTTCAAGTGAATATTTTCAAATTATTTGCGATCATTATCGTATTTTTAGTCGGCATACAATAATTTATTCAAGAAGGAACTTCCAGAATATCTCGAACTCTACGAGTTCGGCGATAAATTTGAGAGGTTTATTTTGATCAACATCATTATATAATAATAATAATAAAGATAATTGCAGGGAAAATTTCGCAATGGTGAATATTTTCATGCACGAGATTCATTTGGAGCATTGGAGACAATATGAGACATATTCATTCTGGAGTCTTGCTTGTTAGTACTCTCCCATCTGACAATCTACCTCTCTTTCCCTCCCATCTGACAATCTACCTCTCTTTCCCTCCCATCTGACAATCTACCTCTCTTTCCCTCCCATCTGACAATCTACCTCTCTTTCCCTCCCATCTGACAATCTACCTCTCTTTCCCTCCCATCTGACAATCTACCTCTCTTTCCCTCCCATCTGACAATCTACCTCTCTTTCCCTCCCATCTGACAATCTACCTCTCTTTCCCTCCCATCTGACAATCTACCTCTCTTTCCCTCCCATCTGACAATCTACCTCTCTTTCCCTCCCATCTGACAATCTACCTCTCTTTCCCTCCCATCTGACAATCTACCTCTCTTTCCCTCCCATCTGACAATCTACCTCTCTTTCCCTCCCATCTGACAATCTACCTCTCTTTCCCTCCCATCTGACAATCTACCTCTCTTTCCCTCCCATCTGACAATCTACCTCTCTTTCCCTCCCATCTGACAATCTACCTCTCTTTCCCTCCCATCTGACAATCTACCTCTCTTTCCCTCCCATCTGACAATCTACCTCTCTTTCCCTCCCATCTGACAATCTACCTCTCTTTCCCTCCCATCTGACAATCTACCTCTCTTTCCCTCCCATCTGACAATCTACCTCTCTTTCCCTCCCATCTGACAATCTACCTCTCTTTCCCTCCCATCTGACAATCTACCTCTCTTTCCCTCCCATCTGACAATCTACCTCTCTTTCCCTCCCATCTGACAATCTACCTCTCTTTCCCTCCCATCTGACAATCTACCTCTCTTTCCCTCCCATCTGACAATCTACCTCTCTTTCCCTCCCATCTGACAATCTACCTCTCTTTCCCTCCCATCTGACAATCTACCTCTCTTTCCCTCCCATCTGACAATCTACCTCTCTTTCCCTCCCATCTGACAATCTACCTCTCTTTCCCTCCCATCTGACAATCTACCTCTCTTTCCCTCCCATCTGACAATCTACCTCTCTTTCCCTCCCATCTGACAATCTACCTCTCTTTCCCTCCCATCTGACAATCTACCTCTCTTTCCCTCCCATCTGACAATCTACCTCTCTTTCCCTCCCATCTGACAATCTACCTCTCTTTCCCTCCCATCTGACAATCTACCTCTCTTTCCCTCCCATCTGACAATCTACCTCTCTTTCCCTCCCATCTGACAATCTACCTCTCTTTCCCTCCCATCTGACAATCTACCTCTCTTTCCCTCCCATCTGACAATCTACCTCTCTTTCCCTCCCATCTGACAATCTACCTCTCTTTCCCTCCCATCTGACAATCTACCTCTCTTTCCCTCCCATCTGACAATCTACCTCTCTTTCCCTCCCATCTGACAATCTACCTCTCTTTCCCTCCCATCTGACAATCTACCTCTCTTTCCCTCCCATCTGACAATCTACCTCTCTTTCCCTCCCATCTGACAATCTACCTCTCTTTCCCTCCCATCTGACAATCTACCTCTCTTTCCCTCCCATCTGACAATCTACCTCTCTTTCCCTCCCATCTGACAATCTACCTCTCTTTCCCTCCCATCTGACAATCTACCTCTCTTTCCCTCCCATCTGACAATCTACCTCTCTTTCCCTCCCATCTGACAATCTACCTCTCTTTCCCTCCCATCTGACAATCTACCTCTCTTTCCCTCCCATCTGACAATCTACCTCTCTTTCCCTCCCATCTGACAATCTACCTCTCTTTCCCTCCCATCTGACAATCTACCTCTCTTTCCCTCCCATCTGACAATCTACCTCTCTTTCCCTCCCATCTGACAATCTACCTCTCTTTCCCTCCCATCTGACAATCTACCTCTCTTTCCCTCCCATCTGACAATCTACCTCTCTTTCCCTCCCATCTGACAATCTACCTCTCTTTCCCTCCCATCTGACAATCTACCTCTCTTTCCCTCCCATCTGACAATCTACCTCTCTTTCCCTCCCATCTGACAATCTACCTCTCTTTCCCTCCCATCTGACAATCTACCTCTCTTTCCCTCCCATCTGACAATCTACCTCTCTTTCCCTCCCATCTGACAATCTACCTCTCTTTCCCTCCCATCTGACAATCTACCTCTCTTTCCCTCCCATCTGACAATCTACCTCTCTTTCCCTCCCATCTGACAATCTACCTCTCTTTCCCTCCCATCTGACAATCTACCTCTCTTTCCCTCCCATCTGACAATCTACCTCTCTTTCCCTCCCATCTGACAATCTACCTCTCTTTCCCTCCCATCTGACAATCTACCTCTCTTTCCCTCCCATCTGACAATCTACCTCTCTTTCCCTCCCATCTGACAATCTACCTCTCTTTCCCTCCCATCTGACAATCTACCTCTCTTTCCCTCCCATCTGACAATCTACCTCTCTTTCCCTCCCATCTGACAATCTACCTCTCTTTCCCTCCCATCTGACAATCTACCTCTCTTTCCCTCCCATCTGACAATCTACCTCTCTTTCCCTCCCATCTGACAATCTACCTCTCTTTCCCTCCCATCTGACAATCTACCTCTCTTTCCCTCCCATCTGACAATCTACCTCTCTTTCCCTCCCATCTGACAATCTACCTCTCTTTCCCTCCCATCTGACAATCTACCTCTCTTTCCCTCCCATCTGACAATCTACCTCTCTTTCCCTCCCATCTGACAATCTACCTCTCTTTCCCTCCCATCTGACAATCTACCTCTCTTTCACTCTCAGGTGATGTGGGTGGTGCACTCGGATTATTCGTTGGAGCTTCCCTTCTTACAATCATCGAAATGATCTATCTATGCATCAAACACGGAATTTGTTCCCGGAAGACAGCAAATGAGGCTATTTCATGGTATGATACTATCTATCTGAAACAATAATGAGATAAAAATATTGTTAAGGGTTCGACATGCTTCGATGAAGAGAAAGGGACGACGAGTAGTGAGAGAAGTGGATGAATCCAATGATGATGACCTAATAAATGAGAAAAAGAAAAGTATTTGGGGAACGCCCCCAAAGATAACTTCAATTCCTGAAGAGACAAGTCTACTATCTCAGGCAAGCAACTCCAAATATACTTTACTATTATATCGTGATAGGCTTGAATATGATAATTGCAGGATGATCCCCTCACTGAATCAATCTCTGATTCTTCTGCACAACCTTTATTCGCAGGAAATGAAGAGAGACAGACAATTCTCTAGTCTCTCTCCATCTCATATCTTTCGTGCCTCCCGTGATATCTCCCATCATTCCTTGTATCATTCACTTTTTAGACGATTTTGAGCGTTAATAAAAAAAAATTTGTATGTTACAATAATTATTAAAGGGAGTCGGCAGTCAAAAATGAAGTGTTTTTCAGGTTAAAGAGCTTTCTTTTCAAAGAATTTTGAAAAAAACCGCATATTTATGCGATTTTTTTAAGGCAGTTATGATTTTTCAAAGTTTCAAGGTACTGTAGCTCCTTCCACCGTGGTGTGTCTGTTGTTTCCTAATATCACATGGTAAAAGCTAAGACCAGCGTAATTTTTAATGAAAATTGTAATTTTTTTATCAGTTGACAGTCAAAATCAGGTCAGCTTTCCGATTTTCTACTCAGAACAGTTAATTTTAACAAAAAATTAGGAAAAGACAGAAAATCTTGAGTGGCGAGAGCGACAGTAACCCTCAATACACCATAAATCATAACTGCCTTCAAAAAAATCGCAAAAATATGTGGGTTTTTCAAAATTCTTAGAATTTTGAGCTCTATCTTGTCAAAAATCGCCAGTGAGAACAAGCTAAAAAATATTTGGCTGCAGACTCTCTTTAAGGCGAATCAAAGTGGCAAGTATAGCATGTACTCAGATTGACAAATAATAGTGATCCCTACCTTTTTCACTATATAGGTGCACACAAGGAAAATAGATTCATTTCTAGTTTCTAGTCGAAATATCCTTCGGATGATTTGACATTCAAGGGGAACAATTATATGAAGAAGAAATAATGAAATAGCACCTTTACGTGATTCAAAAACATGAAATAAATATCGGAAACCCGTACAATTAATCGGAATCGTCAGTATTACATCGTATTGTAAATTAGGTCGTAAAAACGTTGGTTCATCTTTTCCTATTAATTTCTCATTTCATCTATCCTATCATTCTCTCCTTCTCCATCATTGCTTTTCTCTCCTTCATCTTCTTCCTCGGTATCTGAATCCACAAATACATACCATCAAAATATCAAAAAAAATTCTTTGATAAGAAAATAATCATCAAATAAACGGACCACTCTCAAAAGTAATATTTGGCTTGATTCCCTTCATAATCATCTGCTCCCTTAAATCAATTCAATTTGTATTTGATAGTCACTCACACTTAATCGTTAAAATATCAACTCACTTATAGTCGATAAGACAATGTCCTTGTCTCTGGATTGATCCTAGAAATCGATTCAGGCTTCCACATGTGCACTTCATATTCATTCGAGTCAGCCGACTCTGGAAACAGACCTTGATCATCAAATTGATAATAAAGTGCAATCTTCACTTTCAGAAAAAAACGGCCAGTTTATGGAAAATTAAAATAGGAAAAGAGAGAATGAAGTGGTATACTCACAATTGCGCATCCATAGTGAAGAAAGGAATCACAACAGTTTAAGTAGAAGATTTGACCTCGAATCGGCCATCTGACATATTTTATTTATTACATTTTAAAAGCAAACTATTTTCAGGCATCATAGTACAATTCAGACATCAGTGTACAATTTAAATATATACATAAAGTTAAACCTTGAAACAGCGTTCTTGCATTCTTTGCATACATCGAATGTATTCGGAGATTGGGAGGAATGAAATTTTCTAAGAGCTAGCTCATTCGCCTCATCTAATATTCCTCGATGGACTTGAGAGCAATAAAGGCTATAAGAGGGTATTGATCTCATAATCGAATAGATCATCAACTCACACTTTATCTACAAAGTCCATTTCACAATTCTGACTGTTGAGTGCGCAGTTCCAATGAAAGCTATTGCTACAGAATGAATCGGAGCAATTTATTAATTTATTATGTCTCTTTGACTGGGAATCCTCTCCTTCTTTGCAGTCGAAACAAGACTGTAATATGATTATTATCTGTTGGAATGTTTGTTGAAAACAAGACTTTTTGGATAGAAAGCATCCATAAAATGAACATGGATATTAAGAGTAATATTGTTTTTATATAGAATACGATTTTTACGGAGAAAAAACAGGGAAAGTATTTACCCGATTAGTTTCAAATACGCTCCACTGTTCGATCAATTTCTTGTTCTCTCTATTCAATATCATTGTTTTCATTTCCTCTAGAACCTGAAATGTCCAAGAAAAAAATATATTTTTTTAACTGATCCATTATTGACAGAATAATATAGATATTTATGTTCCCACTTGCCCTTATATTCTTTATTTTAAATAAAAGTAAACGTACAACGTCCTTTCTTTGTGCAATTGATGAAAAACAAACGTCGTGAAGCACGAATGCACTCGTTTTTGTACTCTTTCGACGTTTGAATATCTACAATTCAATTTTCAATAATAGCGATAGCGATTTAGTAATTAGTGGGGGATTAAACTGACCCCAATGGGATGATCAATAGGAAGTACTTCGCAGAGGCAAACGATACAAATGTATTTCCTAAAAAATGTCGGATATAGAAATATGTGTATATAATTTTTTTAAATAAATAAATTGTGAACTGACTCCCTGTCTGCGACCCAGAGTTCCTTCGACCTCTTACTGTTATTTGGGCAGATCTACAATTTATCCCCATATTAAGAAATATAGTGGAACTTTAAAAATATCAGTGATCAGAAAGAAGTAAGGATATTTCTCACATAAATATATAACACCATTTTACCGATTTATCGAGCATGTCGAAGATAGGTTCAAGTCCCTGAAGGATAAATTCATGGTCGCATACATCGATATCCATCGGGCAAAACTCATGAAGATGTAGCACTTCCCTGGATATAATATTGGTAAGGTATAGTAGACAGGAGTGGGTATACCATTCTGAACCCGGATTGATAGAGGCAGATTCAACCGAGAATCCGCTACCATTTGAACATGAAGCCATCTATAAAAAAACGGCGCTATATTTCATTGAATCAGAGCATTAGTATCGCTCGTTAAAGATTGGATTCACGAAATTTTAAGAATTTCTAACCGTCTCGATCAAGAAAGAGCAGATGCAAAGATTCAAAATTATTATTGAATAGACGCAGAATTTTTTTATATCGGATGTAAATAAATGTGTATGTAAGCCGAAGAAGCCAACGTTTTAAATGAAAATATATTTACCCGCTCGACGATTGCGATTACTGTGTATCAAATCACGAAATGACTTTCTTAGAAAAAATATATTTCAGATTTTTTGAATAATAGTTATATCCATCATTAATATCTGTATAAATATTCGTGATCGATAACATAAATCTTCTGTTAAAATATCGAATGGTTGCAAGGGATGGAATACATATTTGATTACTGCTGATTGTGAGAATGTTCGAAGGTAAAAAATCACACACCACATTTGAAGATGCAATGTAGTTGAAATTAAGGACCCGTCAAATGATGAATACGAAAAAAATGGAATTCTAAAAAAAATTTGTTCATTGTGTCCCCCCCCCCTTCCACCCCTTCCTTCCTCTCTCATTCGCTCTTCCCCTTTCCCTCTTTCTGTTCTATCATTCGTTCTTTCTCCCTGTCATGCACCACAACCTTCCATTCTCTGAGTATCGATAACTCATATTTGTTTACTTTCTTCTGTTTGTTTATTCAACTCAAAAGAACTCTTTTTTTCATTCCAGTAGTTTTCATTTAATGGATGCGATATTGGACTCGTATCGGTATCGTATCTTCTATTCTCTTCTTATCACTCATACTAATTATCATCTTTCTCAATGATTCAAGAAATGATCTATCAAACGGTCAGGCTTTTCTATATTCGTTCTTTAAAATTTTATCCACAATAAATTTTACTTTCCATTTCACTGTTGCAAAGTAAAGAGACAGGACACGAATGACAATTATCTATCACAAACCGGATTTATCTATCTCAATCGATAATTATAGACGAGGCAGCGTTAATTCTTCAATCATCTGAATCTTCTCCTAAACCTTCATCAGAACCAGCTCCTCTTGGAATTCTCATTGTCATTACTGTAATCTCAGTTATCTTGGTTGTTTCAGGTATGTTCTCATATAATGAATTGTTAAAAGGATATCTTACGATATCTTATAAAAAAAAGGATATCTTAGCACTAACAATAAGAAGAAGAAAATAAACTATCCATACAATTGCCTTCCAAATTTCTTCGCTCACCACTTATACTCGATATAAATGCAGAGTGAAATGAGATGCATAATTCAGGATTCATTATAATTGCAATGATTCTGGATCCATCAACATCATTAGTAGAGGAAGAAGTACAAGAAGACGATACTCTGATCAACTATTCTTTCCAAGCTTAAGCCCCCCTCCAACCCTTACTTTTATCCAATCACTAATTACGGGACAATATCCATTCACGTGTTTCAATTTTCCTGAGGTATAATAAACTGTCATTTTGCTGCATATGCATCCGTAAAAGTATTGAAAAGGTTAAAAATGAAGAGTGTGTTCTCATAGCATGTGTTGAAACAAATATTTGTATGGCACCGATTACGTTTATAAGGATACAGTATTCACACAGGTAATAGCGTAAATGGAACCATTTGGCATGACTAGGGTAACGATAGACAACGGTTAGGATACTGCAGGATCAACTGGGGTTTTCTAAGACTCGATGACAAATTGAACAATAAGAATAACATATAACAAAGTATCTCTCTCGAAATGATACTCTATAAGGAAGCGTATCTATGGACAACATCCGTATACCAAGATACAATAAAACTCGTACATCAAAAGGCTAATCCAATTGAATCGATGGATTGAAGAATGCGAGAGATATTAACTACACAAAAAGAATGAGTATGCTTATCGTTCCTATTTACGAGAGATTGAATTCAACTCTACTCTAAACTGGTAATCTCTCTATCGAAAGGGAAAAGGGGTTAATCCTATTCCCTTTACTTTTTCACTACTTCGAATCGAGGAAGGAATAGACCAAATTTATGTTCGATTCCAGAGAACGTAGCGGCAGCCAGACGGTATCCACCTGAAATATTAAGGATATGATACTTCCTATCTTACAGGGAAAAAATGAAAACTAGATTTGCGACATAGTGGGATAAAAAAGATTAAAAGGACGAACCGATATGATCGGGATTAAGGGACGACTCATCAAGCATCGTCTTGTGTGTAGACACCTTAATTAATCATCATAAGTATTATTACATATTTTGACTATTCCGAAATCGTCAACGAACCTCTCACATTCTATTGTTGAAATAAAGAAGCTCGAGGGAAATTGAATCACTCTCTATTTTGAAGTATCTCTCTCCAATTCAATCCTTTCTCTTCACACTCTTTCTTCTCTCTTCTTACTATTTTCTCTTCTCACTGGAAATACCTCAGATCCACTTGGTCTCGTTCCTCCGAAGTCAACGTAGAACAATCTTTGCAGCACCTGTGAGATACTCATTCATATACCATTCACTGTGACACTATCCCCTCTCCCTCCCTTACTCACTTCATAAGTAAGTAGAGTCACTCCAAATTGGGGTGAGCTTCTGCATACTCTCGCTGCAGTTCCCTTCCAGAATGCCTTGAATCCTTCTTCTGCATACACTTTGCGGGCGCAGTCTAAACACAAAGATATGAAAAGGGGTGGGGGAGGGAAGAGGGGACATACCAATGACTCCCGAGTAAGTAGTCTGTCCTGCTCTGGCAGCAACTTGCAATCTTGTCTTGATGACATCAGCAGGAGTGACTAGACCTGCTGCAGGAACTCCTGCGATGAATGCAGCACAGAACAGAGATCCAGGTGAATTATGACCTGAGAATAGAATAGAATACTGGAGACAAGAGTACGGTAGTGATATAGTGCCTTCATCATCAGCAAATGCCAATTTGGCATGAGCATATGCAGGGAAATAAATGGCAGAGAAGGGAAGATCACGGAGGAAGCAAGCACGTGCACCCTGCAAGATGAGAAGATAAATGAGAATGGATAGGATGAGAATAGGGAATCATCCCTTTTAGAGCATCAAATAAGAAGGATCGGTAAAGTAAATGAGAGAATACGAGCTTTCTTATTCAGAAAAAAAACATCTAAGAAGATGCGGGAAAAATAAATAGATAACCTTGTAGAGTCCCAGGAAGCCGAGTTCCCGGATGATTGATGCGACTCCGATCTGTAAAGTAAGATGAGGAATGGGATGGAGAGGAAGAGGGAATTACCTTATGACCAGGAGCCTGTATCTCTCCTGCCACTTGAAGTCTGATCTTCACTATCTCAAGGGGATTGGTGAATACAACTTGAGATGCTCCTCCACACGCACCAGCAATGATCTCACCGTAGAGAGGAATCTCAAGAGAGAAAGAGGGATAGGGATGAGAATGGAGAAAGATAACACTTACATGACCACCCTCAGTGAATTTATCTCTCATGAAATCGTTCATTGTCAATTTGATAGCCTTCTCGGGGGCGACTCCAACAATCTGAGGGAGAAGACCTCGATAGAGACCGAGAAGGCCTAAAAGGAGAGTATTGATATACCATTAAATTTAGATGATTTACCTTCGAACTTGACCACTTTCCTGAAGCAATCCAGCGAATTTTTGTACATAACCTGAAAGTAAAGGCTATAATGGAAATGATATCTAATATTTATTCCCAATATTCTATTAACTTAATCTGACCTCTCCTACGAATGATCCTCCTCTCTGATTTTGCATTCTGGTCTTCACTAAATCGATAGGATAAACAGCAGTCGCTCCACAAGCACCAGCTATAGATCCAAGAGCGAATCGATAGGCTGATTCCAGTACCTGATAGATACAGTAGTTAATGGAAGATACGGTAGATAGAGAATAAGGGAAGTGATACTCACAGCAGTTCCTACTCCTCGATCGTCTTTCGATTGAACTGCCTTTATATTAGTGATACGATTAAGATGGGAAGTTCTGTCAATCAATAGCCAATTATATGGAATGAATGAGTAATATACCTCTTGAGTCTCTCAGGATCAATTCTCTCAATGTCAGTTAAGGAGAGAGTTTTCACTCCAGGATGAGCCAATTCTGAGAGATGGAACAGAATTTCCACCTGTATTCATTTACAATTTAATAAGAACTATGAACAAATAAGAAGAATCAAATATGGAGAATCAAATATACCTCATATGGAGTAATCTGTGCATAACTTTGAGTTGCTTGAAGGAATTCTTCTTTTGTCACCTTAAATCATATAGTTCTCATTAATATTCATCTTGGCAAGTTTCAAAACCTCGAGATCGAAATTTCCTCTGGTAAGTGATACGTAGACTCTTTTGATGAGCTCCATCTTTCCGAGGAGGGAATTGAATGCAGCATAGTATGGGAATGTCACCTGCAATCGATGATAATTAAGGAGGATTGAGAAGTCACACACAATATATTCAATATGAAGCGAAGCATTTCAACGGACTTGAGCAACACTGGAAATAAAATGGAGTGATTGAGTGGATTGAGTGATTGTGGGAATTGAGAAAGAACAGGGAAGTGTATGGTGTGAAATATAGTGAGAATGAGGTATTCACAAACCACCAACTTGATTATGAGCGAAAGAAAACTGAAAGAGATATTGCCTTCAAAAATGATACTGAAGCAACACAGGCATCACTATATTCTTACAAAATACCCTTTCTTTGTCCAATTTACTCCATGGTAACTGACAAAATAATATAATCGTATAATAATAATTTTAATATATATTTAAAAAATAAGGTGGTACCTTGTGTCCACTTGCACCTCCTCCAGAGACAGCGATGAGATTATGACGAACAAACGTCGTCAGAAGATGACCTACCATAATCAACTTTATTATTGATTATGCAAAATATTATATAATTATGTATATCATGTAAATTATGTATATCTAACCTTTGACGGTAGTCATTATCTTCTGGAAGTCAAGAGACGATATGGAACCATCTCCACGACTATCGTATCTACCATATACATATATCATCTATTGTACATTAAAAATGATCGTAATATCTATACCTCTTGAATGCTTGGACTCCTTGTTCCTCATAGAAATCATGGAGAAGCTGGCAGAATGCATGATATCCTATCGATCGTTTCTTATCTCTGCAGTCCATATTATATGATTCATAATATCAGTTAATACTTCAAGGGCGAAATGCGATTAATGACTAACTTTCCAAAATATCTTCGGATGAAATCTGAATCGAAGTCGAATGGCATATCATGAAGTGGTTGAGTGTGTCGAATAATCTGCTCGAATTCATCGCAAGTGATGCTATCAGATGAATTCTTATCGAAGATCTCGAAGGCAGTCAAGTATAGGGCATCGGGACTAAAGATAGTGATCATTACATTTGGGGAATATCCTTCAAGTTGAATTTCCTAAGGACGGGAATGGTACCTGCATAGAATAGCTTCGAATGCACAGAATTCTTCGAATGAGATGTCTCCATCCTTGGTCGTGTCTGCTGCAGATGCAAGAATCTTCACTGACTCTTTGTTGTAGTTGTCTTCCGTATACAGACCGAGATATCTGGATAGATAATTACTCCACTCACTAAATAAATAGACCACCCGGACAATGCGCCATTCCTTTCTCTACTTTGTTCTACCTATCGTTGCACTGAATAGTCTCCTATATACAGTTTAAACTATTTTGATAAGAAAACTGGCCTTCGAATGAAATCTTCTGAAGTCATAAACTTCTTCCCTTCACGTTCCTTCGACGCATATTGATCGAAGATTGGGCTGAGATAACCAAATAATCTACTTGAATCGAGTATCCTATTGGTTGATCTTCCCATTCAATCGATAATCATACCGTAGATGGTCAGGATTCGCCCTTGGGATAGCTTGTCTCGTTGCGAGTGCACTCTCTACATTGCAATCGACACGACGGAAGAACGGTAGAGAGAAAGAGCCGAACTGAGAAGGAGAAAGTGAACAAAGATAATGTATGGAACTGCAATCTAATGACACAACGTGCACTATTCAGCTCATGAATATGGTTTAATTTAAACGTGTAAAACAAGATAATCATCTGACAGGGTCATTCTTGGTTCCCAGAAGATCTCTTCTTCGCTGACTCGTGAGAAGATTGTCGTAAGAGGGAGTCACTGTTTCCATCAAATTCGCCCCTGAATGAAAGAATCGAATCAATAGAGCACGATCAGACAACAGTCGAATTATTCTACTCTATTCTATTCTCGCGCCATAAACAAAGGAAGGACGATAGAAAGGAAGGAGAATGATGGAGGGAAATTGAACACTCAGGGGTAAACTCATCAATAGAACAGAGGGAAGACAACTGATCGATCTTCCCGAGTCTCTTCCCACTCTCTCACTTCTTTTTCACGTATCTCTGCTCAGTCTAAACACGTGAAGGGGCGATGCAACGTATGGAACCAAAGGGAGCAAATACTCTTAGTACCACCTACGTAGAGAAGAGATCACTCTACAATGAGCAGAGCACGCATGATTCACTGATAAGAGGGGAGGGTACTATGTGGTGTCAACGGAACATTATCATTTTAAACGTTGCATTCGACATAGATTGGCACATCTTGAATTCAGGTCAAGCAGAGGACAGTGGACAGAAATTTTAGGTATTTCATATACAGAAAAACGTGAAAAAGACATTCGAGGAGAAATTTTTAAATCTGAGATGTGAATACCAAAAATATAATAATGGTTTAATCAAAAAACTAAACGAAGAGGCAATTCCCATCCATTACAAAGAAATTAAGAAATGTTTCAAAGTTCACGGAAAAGTTCAAGAGCTGTAAAATATGTGCTGCTAAATTTTAGCACTAAACACCGTAGTGGTTTTTTGTGTTTATGCTGTCATCTCGTTTTAGTACCACTTTTCTTTTTATCTTTGCATTGTTATGAATTAATTGCCTTTTTCAGCGAATGTGGTAGATGGCTGCTACTATAAATTCGAGACCAAACGGAAGTCCCCAAGCATCTACGCTTGGCGAGAATGCTAAACCAAGTATGTTTCATAATGTTATCTCGTGACTGTTTTTGTCTTGATAGATTTGCTGTATAAAATCGATGGACATGTTGCGCGAGTAAATGGAATTCATCTCCTCAGTAAAGAGGAAGCTATATGGACAATATCGGATGATCGATCCGTGAGTATTTGCGGTGTCTCATATTTTGATGTATATTTCGTACAACTCTATTTCACGTAACTTAAACTTTAGTGATAAGCATCATAGTTATTTGATTTAGGTTCGTCTGTACATGAAGCGGGATAATGATCAGTTCTGGCCTTCTATCCATCATTTTATGCCAGTCCCACCAACTGCAGTTTCGTTCAATGAAGAGACAGACAAGTCAGGCTTATCCAAGTGGCTGATTCCTTAATACGTTTTCGTAGGTTGCTTGTTGGTCTCCTTAACGGAACAGTCGTTGATTTTCAAGTTGCCGAGGACTGTAATTCGATGGAGGAAAAACGAAAGTGAGCTGCAATTTAATCATTACACATTTGGCTTCTCTGCTTAAGATGGCAACTGCATGCGGGTCCAGTTACTTCTGTTTTCCTTTCTTTGGCACAAGAATTGGTCTTTTCTTGTGCGAAAGATAAGCAAGTATTTTGGCATTGCTCCGAAACAGCAGTGAAGATGGGTATGGATTCATGATCTTTATATGTAACTAATCATTAAATTTGTAGGCTCATTTGTCGTAGAGCACAGTTGCACGTGTATGGTGGTTGATCTTCCATTCGTGTTTATTGGAGATCAAGGGTATGTTTATGAGACAAAATCCAGTATAATCCTTACATGAAATATACAAGTAGATACTACATTTTTACTCGTTTTTGCGTGAAAATTTTTCAAAATTTTTAGTGGGAACGTAAGTGTGCTACGATTGACTGGATCCGCTCCTCAACTCATCTCGAAATTATCTGCACATACTGGTATGGCTCACCCCACAACAACCATACATTGAAGGCATTGATAGCGGTAGTGACAACCATCTGTGTTCTCGTCGTTAAAATCATTCGAATCTATATTTCTATTGCATCTATCGGTTATGTTGACTAATTAATATCATATTCACCCGATATGTATTTCTCATCAACAATATCTACTCATATATGTATTATTTTGTCTATTTCAGGTTCGATCACTTCTCTAGCATGGGATGCAGCGAAACAGCAACTATTCAGTGGATCTGCTGACAATCTTGTCATTATGTGGGACATCGGAGGAAAGAGAGGACAGGCTTACGAACTCAAGTACGTGATTTGCAAGTGTGGTACAGACTAGAGAAAGTATTTACGAATACAATATGACTTTTTTTCAGTAGTCACAAAGTGCGTGTGAATGGAGTGGCAGTTGCATCTGCAGCAAGAAGACTTTTCTCTGTCGATGACTCGGGAAGACTTGTTAGTTTATCAAATATTCATCCTTGTCTTTATCAAAGACGAACTTCATCCTATTGATCTATTAATATTGAAAATTGATATCATAAGAATATGTATAGGTGTGCTGGGACATGGATGCTCCTCGAATGGAAACTCCTGCATGGCAGACTTCAGATACTTGTCAAGAGTGCAATGCTCCCTTCTTCTGGAATGTATCAGCTATGTGGCAGATGAAGGTGTGTCCCTTCTCTCCCCCCCCCCCACCCACCTCTCATTCTCTTCTCCTTTCAGGTGGTTGGTCTCCGTCAACATCACTGTCGCACGTGTGGTCATGCTGTGTGCAATTCATGTTGCTCCCATCGAACGACATTCCCTCCTATGGGATTCGAATTGCCGGTCAGGATATGCAAGTCATGTCAGGCTAAGATGGCAGACGATCCTTCCAAGTTCGAGTCAGTTACTATCTCATTATGTCGATGATTCATGTCCGCCTACCAGTCTTCTCAAATTGTATTACTCTCTTTCAGTCTGACTCCTCTCGCAGTCTCACACGAAGTTCGAACGGGTGTCACTTCACTACATCTTCAGCAAATGCTCGGAAGACTAGCCACTGCCGGTCAGAACAGAATTGTATACATTTGGGATATTAAGAATCTCTTCTAATGCCCTCTTCCATCCCCCCTCCCCTTCCATCCATCTATTGATCTACTCGTGTGATAGACCATTGATTGAAATGGTAGTTTTACCAGTTGTATACATGCATCCTCAACTCGCGTGTCTCCTCCAACCATTCACTAGACTATCCCTACTCTATACGAGTCTTACCTTCCCATTTGGGCAATTTGTGAAGTTCACTCTGCATCAGATCAAATGATGTCAGTTATGGTAGGAGTGATCTTTGCCTGTGCCCAGTATTAACGCACCTTTCATCCCGGTGCGTCCTCGTATTCATACTTTGTTAATAACCAAATGTAATTATAAACTATATTTTGCTACTCGATTTGTTAATTTCCCGTACCTCTCAGCATATTGAACATGTTTACTCACTTTGAATACTGATGAGATGTGTAAATACCTCTCCGTCTCTTCTCATTCCATCGCCCATTCCCCTCTCGTGAGTGGTTCTATCCAAGATGGGAGAATCTGTCGTCGTCAAGTTACTTCTAATGGCAACGGTATGTCAGTCTTTACTATTCGATAAGAGTGTTGTGTTACAGACAGCATCATTCTGTGCCTTATTCCCTCATCTCTTTGTACTGAACAGTACCGGGAAGAAAATATCATTCGTTTTCGCTGGTCTAAACGGTGAGAAATACTGCGAGATGTATTCCATTATTGAACTTGCTCTCCTACAGAGATATTACATCTCATTCATTATATTCTCACGATTAAATTGAAGAAACGTCACTTCATCATGGTAGGTGCTATTGGTTTTCAATGCTTAAACACTATCTTAGGGAATGGTTTTTTATGGAAGTTGTGCAAGTTGCGGACTTGTTGTCATCATATTTAATATTGTTTTCGTTGCTGATAATACGGCAACTGGGTACGAAAAGTCAGCAGTTGCAATATGGTTATGTCTCGTGAGTCATTTATCGATCGATTATTTCCAATTACCGTCATGTAGATCCAATCTTCCGTCGTACTCGTTTTCGATCTTTTCTGTATTCTCATCGAAATATTGAAAAGAAGAGAGCAGAGAATCAGAGATGGTTTAGAGTTTGTTAGATGAGATGAGTAATCAATCGAATATCAATTGCAGATCGAAATCGTCGAGTCGGAAAAGCCAGAAAAAGTCACCCGAAAAGGTGAGAATAGAAAAGGAATAATGATGAATTGGTTATTGATTTAGTTCGAGCAGAGAACGGATCTCCAAGAGAAAACACCGAAAACGAAGACACCATTGACTGATATTAAGAGTGATAGAAAGAAAAAGTATGAGAGATTAAATGGATTAGGAATTGAATTATGATCACTTGTAGAGAAGATGACAGTCCGAAGGATGGGAAGAAAAGTGATAGAGAGAAGGAGAAAAAGGATCATAGTGAGAAGGATAGAAGAGACAGAGAGTATGGTATCCTTCTGAATAATCGATATTATGAGAAGAATTACAGTAAATCGAGAAGTGAGAAGAAAGATCGAGAAAGGGATAAAACAAAGAGTGGAAGATCAGAGAAGAAGGATGGAAAAAGTGGGAAATCGACTAAGGATAATAGTGAGAAATCGAAGGATAAGAGCCACAGGTATACTGTAGATGAGAATGAGAAAGATGAAAGAAGTGATTACAGTAGAAGAAGCAGCAAGAAAGATGATGATAGAAAGAAGAGTGATAAGGATGGACGGAAGAAATCAAGCAAAAAGAGTTAGAAAAGTAGTAATTGATGGCTTCATCATCTTCAAAATGTTGATCAACTCGTTTATCACTATTGCAATAAATCCTTGAATCGCTTATGTCAAATCTTCTCCTAACATTCTTACAACACGTTTATCCCAATACTCTGAAATCACATTAGAATGATGATACGCGTAATGATAATTGATGCATAGAAATTACAACCTACACACAACCCATTAAAATAGTATATCACATAAAGATAAAGATAGGAAATACGAATTAAAAATAAAAAGATCAAAGATCATAATGCATGCTACCTCGTGCACTAAAAATTGAACTATCCTTGAGAAGGAAATGCTTGGAGAAGAGTTCATCTCTCGATATAAATCCATCGTTATTTTCATCTGCATCCTCTAATATTTGTCGAGCCTTTAAAATTCTCAATTAATTATTCATCTCGCCAGTGTACTGTACTTCTCGTCTAGCATTATCTCCATTAGTTGTGTCCATATAGGAAAGTAACTCTTCCAGGTCGGCCATTCCATCTTTATTTCGATCGATATCCTCTATAAACTCTCGCTTCCTGAATCCAGATTTATTTATTATTATATTTTCTTAAACATTTCTCACCTATCTAATTTCTCCTTCTCTTCAAATTCCTTCATCGAAGCTTCTATCTCTCCTGGTATTCCATTAACGAATTCCTTTTCACTTACGAATCCATCTTTATCTTTGTCTAAATTATCCCTATTTAAATTCTTCAATTTCATTCACTAACCCATAAATTCGATGACATCGTAGGCCATTTTCCTCAGCATTTTCTTCGAATTTTCAGGATGGAGAAGAACTTTGAATTCGTCCTCTAAATGTGATGAATTAATAACAATATGTTGATGGATAGATGCCATCTAATTGTCCATCTTCATTATCATCCGATCGATGGTATGACGTCTTCTCATCTTCGAATCGATGAGTATCTTAGCAAAATAAATGGTCATCTTATTAATGCCCTCTATCACTCACTATCCGATCCGATGACATTTCCCGATGCCTTATTAATATCCATTCCTTCTTTCTCGACAAACCAAGTGGAATACTCGTCCCATGAGATCTACCATCATTTTATAGCTCAATGAGATAAATAATCTACGACCGTACCTTTCCATCCTTATTCATATCCAATTTTGTCATTAATTCTCTTGCTTCCTTTATACTTTCATCCATATGTTCAATCTTCTTCTCTTTTATTCTCATTTCTAATTCATCTACATTCAATCGTCCATCTTCATTCTTATCACATCTCAAAACGTCCCTATTATCTTCAATCTCTTCAAATGACTCACTCTTTCAACATTTTTTCGATCGCATTCTTCGTTTCCCCTTCATCCATTTCTTCTCCCCCTAATAGAATTTCCTGTCTGAATTTATCGTTCAACTCCCCGTTTTTATCAATTGGAAGACCTTCGATGTGTATCTAGAACGATTTAAGATTTCAATTTCACAATTGTAATCTACCGTACTTTGTCTTCATCTTGAGTTATAGGAGCACTTAGAAGTGTACCGATCAAATTAGATATTATTAAGAATGTGCGCATCTCTTAAAGTAATTCAATCATTTTGCCGAGAGTCCAGAACAAATATAGTTTGAGATGTGTAAACTCGAACTTTAATCCAGAAATGAGTAAAATATAAATAGTTTATGAGGCAAGTAGGTGTGTGACTAGATGATAAAAATGTATGTCAATCGAATGATACAGTATAATATACATATGAACAATTCTTCAACTTCCAAGGGCTTTCATCATATTCTTCGCTGTATTCTTTTGATTCTTCTCCTTCTCTTTCCTCTTTTCTATGATCACTTTCCTCTCTGTCTCAATCATTTCTGCCATCGAAGGCGATACTTCCAATAATTTAGATAGATCTTCTTCAGCCTAAAGAGATCAAAGATCAAATGAGAAGGATAGGAAATGATCTCTCTATCTCTTTTACCTCATCCAATTTCCATCTGGATATTCTTGCCTTTGCTCTTCTATACAATCCTTTTTCATTGTTCTCGTCTCGATCGATAACCTGAGAGTACAGTACTCACTCATTAACCGTCCTTCTTCTACAGTACCTCAGTAGCAGTCTGTTCGGCTTCCCACATATCTCCCACTTTGAGATAACATTGTGATAGATTAAGATAGAGGGCAATATTCTGGGATAAATCAATCATTAAATTATCTCGTTGATCTTTACCTTCTTATCCAATGCTTCCCATTCAACATCACCCGGTTTCTCTCTCAATAAAAGTGTTTCCAATCTCCCGAGGGCCTCTCGGTATTTATCGATAGCTTCCGTCAATTTTCCTTCTCTAATGCAGATATAAAATATATTTCATTTATTTTTATACTCACTTGAATAATTCATTTCCCGCTAATCGATATTCTTCAATGCTTTTCAACTTTTCATCAGCATTCAACTGCCAACTCTCTGCTTCATATCCACCAGGGGGAATCACCTACATGGATACATCACATATATTAACATTTTAATATTCTACAGATGCTTTCCCTAATAACTCACTTGAATCACTTCGAAGATAATCCTAAGTGGTGCGGGATTCTTGAGTAGATCGTCCAATTCAGGATATCCCGTACTGTAATCATTCATTCATTACTCGATAGTATTAATACTACCGTACCCTCCAGCCAATGCAGCTGCACACATATGAGATTCGTGATGATGTTCATGATGATGATGAGGATCAGCCTGTCGACCCCTTAACAACGGTTACGGTAGAGAGAATGAGTATCGAGGAATAAACTCACTTGGCGATATCTCTCAACTTCTTCGCTGTCATTGGGAAAGTGTAGAGTTCACTCGCATCCACATCAAATTGACTCCTCTTAAACAAGAATATGGTACTCCATAAACTGATAATTTCTTTATGTGAAATTCAATATATGAGGTTCGAAATCTTTTTACTACCGTAATCTATCATAAGTATGCCTTGCTCACCTCTCCCTCCAACATACTTCTCAGACAATTCTCAAATACTACAAGGGCGAATTTCTTTCCGAATACGATTTCCATGGGGGCACCGTATCCATGAGGGAAGGCACGACGAGACGAATCAACGTACGAATAATCGTCTCTGAGAAGAACTGAACGTGATAGCCAAATAATACAGTAAATAACGGATAAAATAAAGATGTTTTCATTATTTTCAGCACACACCTATTTTGTGGCATTCCCTCCTTCCATTCATTTGGCTTCCAAACCTGAATAGGAAGGGTAACTGAAATGTCAATCTATCTCAACTCACCTCATAATGGAAGATAGCTTTAGTTCCATCAGAGTATTCAGGCATCTTTCCCCTTCCCGCATTCAGAGTCGTCTTTACCACCTTCGGCCCTCCCATCTACAAAAGATCAAAGATCAACTTCCTCTTCATATTTTTTTTAGGTACATTGTGCAGTCGTTACTGTGCTCATTGGACTATGCAAAAATGAAAAAAAAAGTATTTATCATTAATTCTCTGAGAACTCTTTTTATTATGGTATTTTATGCATGCAGATTGGCAAGTTGCCCCTGTTATTACACAGATTATAAAGGGATTCAATGAATATAGCACTGAACTGAGAGCAGACTAGACAAAATTGTGATCACGTTTGTATGACCTATACATCGAGATATTGTAGATGAAAGAAATATACATGGAAACGGTTAATTTCGAGTATCTAACGAGAAAGGTACAAAATAATATTGCGGTTTAAAAATAGGTTGGCCTTTTACAAATGCGTATAAATGAAGGTGACAAGAGAGTAGGGGAGGGCTAGTGTTGTCATGGGGATTCTAGTGGATACTGTTGACCATTTGAGAAGGGGAGGGAGGGGGATGAGAGGATGAGAAATGAGGAGAGGAAGAGAGGGGAAGGGAAGATGGCTAGTGGAGATTGTCAGGCCATTCAGGAATGTAATATCTTCTAATGGATCCTTCAAGTAGTCGATCCAACCAATTGGGGAATCCATTGAGAACATTCGAGACAGATGGACGGAAATGACGACGAGACTGAAGAGGAATATCTATTAGATTAATACAGTTAACAGTCGTGCCTAGACCACTCTACAATATCAATGATAGTATTCCAAATAGACTCAGTCTATTTGAAATAATATAATAATGCAAATTATTAAACTGACCGTAACCTTTCCTTCTTTCTCAACATCATCTCCACTCTGATCACTTAATTCATCATCTGTCTCTCCATCATCATCGAATCTAAACATCACCATTTCAATTATAATACCGAAGCAGATTCACACTACAACTACTATAATCTCTATATAGAACCATTAACAATAAATAAATAGGGAATAAATACGAACCCGAGGAAGTTTTTCTTTCCGGTTGCTCCATGCATTGGATGGTAGATACAGAAGTACAACTTCCATCCACACATCACTAGTACAGTACCCACTGTCTGCTTAGGATTTATACCCTGGAAATAGCCACTATCAATATGAAGCTTCATATTAATATTATACCTTGAGTCTTTCATACATACTGGGTGCAGTCTTATCCTCACTAGCAGGAAGAGTGTGTTCGAGTAGTTTACGGAAGAAGGGAATATTCTTCTCCACCATCAAATATCCGAACGAGAACGTCTTGTTACTGAATAATCACACATTAACAACGTCTAAATGAATATTGGAATCATTGTTGGGCAATTATCCGCTATACCCGGAGTAGAAAAAATATATTGTAACAAGGTTTCGAAAATTTTAGAAAACATCTCTTATGAGCCCGAATCCGCATGACATAGCGGAAATCATGCCCCAATTATTAGAGCAAATTGAACTGACTTCCTCAATGGATAGATGCACAGGGCGAAATGCTCCAAGAGAGTCTCTTTATGATCTCCGTCCACAAGGATTATTATCGATCTGAAGATATATCAATTGATCATCTTGCCATTCCCTTTCATTCTCACCTGCATCCTGGTTTGAGTAGTCTGATCATTCCGAAGTAACTCTCTGCTCTCAATTCATGGAGATGAGGAGACATGACAGAGTATGCCCTACAACCAATAACTCTCTTCCTCATCCCTCTCTCTTTCTCTCATACCTCTTCAGTCTTCTTCTCAATACCATTTCAGCAGTTTCCATCTCCGTAAGATTCTCTCCTTCTTCTCCATCTCCTTCTTCTCTTGTCATCTTCGGATCTTCAGGATGCCATCCATTATCAGTCGATGGAGTTCTTCTTCCATTGAAAGGGGGACAATAAGGAGGTCGACGTCCTCCCTTATCTTCTCTCATTGAATGAGATACTCCGTATCCAATCATCTGCAATCACTCCGCACTCTCTCTCTCACTCTATCTATACGCATCATTTGAGGATGATCCCTCTAATACCAATCGAAAGGCGCACCATAATGAGTAGAAAGGCGAAAACAGCTGAGATAACGGGGTACACTTCCTCCTGAACAAAATAGGAATGCATTTGAAACATTATCGAGACAATGAATGCAAAACAATGACTGACCTTACTCAATTCGAACCAAGCATTCTCGATAAGTCTTACGATTTTCTTAGATATTCGAGAGAAAAGAGAAGGCTCGTATTCATCCAACTATAGAAAATCATATAAATGAGAGACCAATTCTTCATTGATAACCAACCATTTGTCCAAATACGATTCCTTTCTCCAATTTAATTCTTCCCTCCACTACTCCTTCCATATTCTTCATCAACACATTTCCTGATTCAGCAGACTTCTCAGTGTTCCATGCACCTGTAGATACAAATGTGAATCATTCCATAGTAAAATACGAAAGAATATGAAAATAAGAATATCCTATCAGATTAGAGGAGATAACAGACCTTCGAACCAAGAGAATCTTCCTCTCTGTGATTCACTTCTCCACACCATCACCACGTCTCGAGATGAATTCTACAAGAAATTTCATTGGTTACAAAATTCAGGCAATGGAAGTGCTGAGAAATAATGCGAAAAGGAGTTACCTCAACTTCACTAGATCGTGAATCCATAAAAGGACGAAGGAATGCAGATTGAGCAGTTGCTGAGATATATGCAACCCGAATCTGAAAAAGAGAAAAATATACAATTATTACCGTTATTTGCTAGAAATTATATGAGGCCGGTTGCCAAAGAATCAGTAAAGGGCTGGCACAGCCAAGTTTCAAGATTTTGAGAAAACTTGGGAAAAGAGGTTTTCGAGGGTGCTGAACACCTCTGTCAACTTCATTTTGCACCACCTCGACCGATGCAGCCATGCTGCAACCATGCTGCAAAGAGCTATTTTTCGGAATCTCGTTTCTCGAACAACGAAATGTTATACAAATTTAACAGCGTATGTAATCGACCATGGCGAGTCGAATGGTACATTTTATAATTCTGAAAAATGTGTGGTTTCTCGATAAAAATTTCTTTCTCGAAAACTAGGAGTTAGTGAGGTTAGATATTTACATGGGCAGATGCGCCTAATGCTGGGGATCATTTTTCATACCCAGGGTATGAAGAAAAATATTCAACTTCTTATTTTAAAAATTACTTTTGTCTGAAAAATGTCTCCTTTTCCGACTCTTTTTGACCGAGAAAGCCAGCGAAAGTCATTTCATTCCTCATTTAGTGCGCAAATCGCGCGGTGCGCAAGGTAAAAATGAGGAAATGAAAAGATAAATGAAATTTTTAAAATATGAAGTTGAATATTTTTCTTCATACCCTGGGTATGAAAAATGATCCCCAGCATTAGGCGCATCTACCCATGTAAATATCTAACCTCACTAACTCCTAGTTTTCAAGAAAGAAATTTTTATCGTGAAACCACACATTTTTCGGAATTATAAAATGTACCATTCGATTCGCCATGGTCGATTACATACTCAGTTAAATTTTTATAACATTTCGTTGTCCGAGAAACAAGATTCCGAGAAATAGCACTTTAAAGCATGGTTGCAGCATGGCTGCACCACGCAGGGATGATCACCATCCTCAAAAACCTAAATTCCCATGTTTTCCCACTTTCTTGAAATTTCGCTGTGCCAGCCGCTGGAGACGATTGCCTGACTCTTTCGCAACCGGCCTCATATAAGACAAATGGAATATATTGGCTTACATTTTTCTCGGATATCTCCTTGTTTCTCTTAACCATGAAGGATCGGAATGAATCAATGGCAGGATCGGAAGAGGAAGTGACCACAAGCCATACACAAAGAATACGAGAAGAACGAGATGAAAGAGGACAGAGAGAATCCAAATAGGAAGGAGATGAAATCTGAATGGACAGATTATATTCATTCTCCTCTACCCCAAAAATGGTCTGCAATGATTAGAAAGGATATGCAAACTGACTCTTGGGAGAAGGAGGAATCGATGTTGATCGAGGATATTATTAAGTGTTTCCTTGTTCAAATCACTCGCTTTACTCATTGTGAGACGACCAATTGGACCATTCTAAAAGGCGATATAAATGATTTAAGTTCACGAGGTTTTTCAATTGCGGAGAAAAAGCTTAAACTTAGGATAGTTGAATAGTCTAAGAGAAAAATATAGAATACATACCTCGGGGAATTCATTGAATACGAGTATATTTTCACATTGAGTGCACTTGATGGACATTGCCTCCTTCATGTGTCCCACCTAGAAACATATCATTCATTTAAGTAACTATTTTCCTCAAATCATATTACTCTGAAAATAAACAATTTCCGCATAAGGAAGTTGAATACCTGAGGAGTGGCCTCTCCCAGATGAACATATGCGAATCGAGCAGTATCACTCAATCTCATTGCAGATAGAAGATATCTAAGACGAGGTTCAGGAGAAGATCCGAGGATTAGAATAGACACCTGATTATGAGATAATTGTTGAATAGAACAATGACATCCGGTAAATCCGTACGAGAACAATCAATTTACGAATTCTAAGTTCTCAATTAACCTTATTCGTGGTCTTTGCTTGGTCGAGGAATCTCTTCAGTTTATCATGAGCAGAAATCTTGAGAATGAACGAGTCTGGGATGACATCACGAGCAAAGACTCTTAGGGATCTGAAACGGATAATTAATGTCCAATAACTAGATGATATTGTAGATGAGATAAATAATTCACTTAGCGGTTGTGTACTGGGGTGAAGATCGATAGTGTACAGTTCTTCCCTCGATTAGAACAAGGATCGTGGGCAGACGAGATACTCGCATTTTCTCCAATAGATTACTGTCTGTCATCGCATTCACTGTTGCGATACCATATCCTACAATTACATTATTTGAATCGTATTTCGTTTGATAGACATACAAACAACTGACCAAGTGGTTCGAGATCTTCAACAACAGATTGCCAAATTGATTCCATGGCAAAGCAAGATCGACAATATCCAGAGTATGCGAAGATAATGAATGGCTGAAGATTAAAGGTTTCAATCACAGACGGAAAACGAGCAATTATTCAACTGACCTGATGATGGCTCTTCTCGAGTATAGTATTAGTATACTGTCTGATTCCCACACGATGCTTTGAGAAGAACGAATTTCCATTATCGAATCCTCCAAATCCAAAACCACCAAACTGAAGAATAATAAAGTTTAGAGAGCCAAAGAACAGATCCCTGAAATTAACTGGAAGAAAACATACGAAAGGATCAAATCCGAAAGGATTTCCTCCTCCCCCACGAGGTTCGTCATCTACTGTACCGAATTTATCGTAGCTAAAAGAAATAAATTATTGTAAAAATTACAAAAACAAAAACAAAATTAAGCCAATTTAAAAAAAGGACAATGTGAAGGTACTAACCGTTCTTTCTTCAATGGATCATTCAGCAGCTCATAAGCTTTGCTTATCTCCATGAATCTCTCCGCAGCTTGGGGAGAATCGTTTTTGTCAGGATGCCTGAGAGATAGATACTATACAGCATAGTCTATACTACACTAGAGGGAGGCTCCGTAAGAGAAATTCAGTTGACGAAGCTAAATTTCTAACTTCTATAAAAAATATCAACATGAGAATGATACTGACCATTCTCTAACAAGACTCTTGTACGCCTTCTTTACATCCTTAATGTTCACTCCTTTCTTCAATCCCAGCACTGTATAAGGATCGGGAGGGAGACTGGCGTACACCAGACAAGATAGAAGAATCAGGTAAGTTAGACCGATTAATCGCATGACGCTCGATCGGCCAGGCTTATTACCCTATAGAAATAAGGAAATTAGCACGTGGTTCACAATAAACAAAAAAAAAGTTAAGTGGAAAAACGTGGGTGACCCACTCTCGGAAGGAGAACATCGTAAAGAGAATTTGAGAAGCGTGGTGCCAATCAATTTTGACGTGAAAAGGCGCTCATAAATTTGCACTAAGTAGCACACAACTGTATATATATTCTTTAATTTTTTTACTGAGTAAAAAAAATTATAAAAATTATACTCAATAAATTATTTTATTTTATTGATTTTTTTGCCCTATAACACAGAACAGTCAAACAAATCGGTGTGGTCTTGGCAGGAAGGGCAAACAAAGACTGAGAAGAGAAATGATGCGTGAAAGTGTGGATTGCAGAGGCAGCCCCGTCCAGTGGGGAAGATGACAACCGGTCGGTGCATCATCTTACTATCATTCAATCATTCTAAGGACAATAGCAGTTCCGATTCTTCATGGCATCTCTTGAGGGAATGGACAAAGTAAGGGAAAGGGAGAATTCCAGTGAAAGCAGATATTTTCATTCATACGAGAATGAATCCGAAGAGGATTATCCAGATCCGATGAAGAGATATTACATAACTCATTCAGCTGACCATCCCTATAGAATTAAAGCTTACTAAAGAAAATAGAGGAAGATAATAAAAATTCGACAAAAATCAGATCACAAATGTTTTGTATCAGATTCTATTCTAAAATGCATCTCAAGGTTGAAGTGTGAATCAGCAGTTGGGTCTAAGAGGTTCCACATCTTTCCTTCTTCATTTCAAATTTAGAGATTAGACTGTTTCGATCTCCTGACCTCCCTCTCATTTACAATGTATCATCCCCCCTAATCGCTCCTTCTCATTGCCAGAGTGTTCTCCATGCCGTGGGGGGGGGGGAATCAAATCCCTCCTCTCTCTAGACCGGCCCATTCTCAATCCCCTATAAAGGTCCCCCATCTCTTCCCATAGTTACAATCATTTCAACCATGTCCGCCCTCCTTCTACTTCTAACCTCTCTTCCTACAGTAACATTCGCTGTGAGTCTTTCTGTCTTACATTTTTTCCATGTATCATTATACTCGTTTGTCTATTCTCCGATATTCAGTGCGTAGCATCTGGTATCTGTGGTGGAGGTCTTCCTGGATTGGGTCTTCCTCCTCCTCCTGGTGGTTGTTTCAATCCCATTCCTCCTGTTGCACCATCATGTATGGGAGGAGGATTGGGAGGACTTGGATTGGGTGGAATGGGAGGAATGGGAGGATGTGGTGCAGGATATTCATGTGGTTAGTTATCCAATCGTATTTCTTCATCATCAAATGGTAATCATCAGGTGCATATGGATGTTATCAAGTTCGTCGTGCTCGTGCTCATTCAGCTCTTACTCTTCAATCTTCTCCTTCTCCATCGGAATCTCGTGTTTCTCTCTTCGGAAGTGATAGATTCGTACAATCTCCTCCATCTGCAGCTAATCCTCCTCTTCCTTCAGTGAGATAGAGAATTTTGAGATTTGTGAGATAGAGTGAGATAGAGAATAGAGAGACTATTAGAGATATCATTTCCGATAGGAACCATACCCTCTGGCAGAGTGTGAAATATCCTTCCCTCGGCAGATCTGTGTCATAATCTGTCCCTTCTAGCATGGGATTACAGATTATTCAACTCTCCGTCCAACTAGTTTCCTTCTCAATCCCTAAATGAGAACTTGGTCCTTGGTGTACCATAATCCTCTAATCGTCACAGGATCCGAATGCCGCCTTCATGGCTTGCTGTGAATCGAGAGGCCTTCCAGATGCATGTCTTCAGAAGTGCACTTACAATACTTACACAAAGGACGCTGTGAGTGATCTCTCTCTCGATTGATCTTTGATCTCTCTGATATTGCAGCTAACTCGAATGTACTTCAAACAAGACGCATGCCCTCTGGAAGCATCGGCAGAGATTCAATTCTGTGCTGCACAAGGAAGAGATCATAGAGAATGTTGTGCAAGGAATGGAGTATCACAGACGATATCAGGGGCAAAGTAATAATATCCTTATCTCCTTCCATCCACTTGCAATATCTTCCCATTTAGATGTCTAACCTTCTGTGATCAAAGACCAGGAAACGTTACGATGCTCGATATGAGTTACATCGGATGCTATGATCGATTCGAGAATATGAAGAGGTACGGTATCCCCCCCCTTCCACATAATCAATGGATAATATTCAGCTGTTTCTGGCATGATGTTGCATCTCGTCTCTCAGCTGGTCAATATTGAATGGATTCATTTGTCTTCCTTCTCTCATTCTCTTCAGGGATTCCCACCCTAGCTTGTCTGTGTAAAAATATGGACAGATTCGACTATTTATCATACGACCAAATCACAATTAGTTTAAATTACCGCCTGTCATGTCTGTACATTACGAAATAAATTAATTATCTAACTAGAAGTTTCATTAAAACAAGAAAGAGGAAGAGGCACCGGAAAGAAAAGATCGATCATCTGGGGGAAGGAATGGGATGAGAAAGAATGATTCCACTTTGATTCACTATACATATATATTTGTAATGAGCTCCTATAAAACATAACCATAAGATGGGGAGGGGGGACTTTCTAGACTAATTAATAAATAAATATCTGAGCTATATCATCAAATTCGTAGGTTCGTTTGGAAAACAAATCATTAACTCGGACACCAGAAATCGCCTGAAGATGAGTATTTAAAAAAAAGAACCAATTCGATTATGAATATTCTATGACAATCATGACTCACCTGGAATCCGAGAGCAACCGGAAGCAAATTGATAGTGAAGGTTGAAGTTCCTTTTGGAGGAATCTGTCCCAATTTGATACCAGATGGAGAACAGAATACGAGAGAAGGAGAAGCAAGAGAATCGAATGTAAGACGAAGATCAAGAGAATGATCACTGAAATCCATGTGATTTAGACTCTTTTTAAATATAATATTCAGACAATTTGCAAATTCTCGATGTTCCTAGGGAAAAATACGACTCACCAGCAATTGTAGAGTGTACATTGAACGGGGAAGACCTTCTGTGATTCAAATGAAGAGGGAACACTTTCAATCTACAATTAATCATCACCCTATATCGTTATCTCATCGTGTTCACCTTTAGAATAAGTTCACCTCTACCAGGTACCATTCTTTCTAGATGACTAGTCTGTAATCTTCCTCTCTCTCCCATTCTTGTCTTCCATTCCATATCTAATCTTCCAATCTTCGTTACTTCTCCTGGCACTTCATCCTTCACTTTTACACCGAACACAACCTGTATCATTCCTTCTTTCTCTCTCGATCCTTCCTTCTCTCTCTCTCTCTCTTCCTCACCTGTAATACATCTCGATGAGACAACGTAGTGGGTACAGGTTGTGGTTGTAGTGGTTGGGAAGTATAAGGAGGAGCTGCATCCATCCAAACCTTCTCCATTCTCATATCCATTCCACTTGTATTCTCGATCTGAGCCTCCAGGAAAATATCGAACACCTGCTATTCAACTTTACAATATTTATTATATAATATCTTAATCATTTCTCATAAGTTCAGATTGAATTCTGCAGCAAGTATGAAATGATCCTTACATCATTCTCTTCTGCATTGTACAATTTCGTCTTCACATCCATCGGTTTTGTGACTGGGAATTTGAAAAATTTCCTCATGAAAAGATTCTCTCCCTTTTCAGTCTGGTAGGTCACCGAACATACAAGACTGAAATTCGGAATAGGTTATCTTTATTATCCCTCCGTCCAATATTTATAATCTACTGTGCATAATTTGAGAAGGAACCACTTATTTTGTTTAAGAGGACTCACATATGCTGTCCAGCCTCCTTCACTTCATGGGAGATCACATCTGCTTGTGATGCATGTGATTCCAGAGACGGAATCTGCAAGAAACAATTGCATGACTTCACCAAACATATAACATGATATCTCCCTGTTCCAATACATTGTTACTGTCTCTGAATAATCTCTTCACAACTCACATTTAGACCACAGTTCAGCTGAATCCTCTGAGTGGCAGTCTGTAATTCCACCTTCACGGCCACCTCTTTTACTTTCTCTCCACTTTCATTGATACAGTTGACGAGGAAGGAGAATGTTTCTCCGAGAAAGATATTTCTGCAATTGATCTTTCCCTTTCTCCTTCACTCTTAAAAACGAACTCAAATTGTGTTGGAGCGAGAAGATATTCAGAGAGTGGCAGATGATGATTCGGATCAAATTGGAAGCTCTTTTCAATGGATTGGCTCATAATATCGAGAGGATCAAACGAAGGAGAGGTGTTGGATGCTAATCGGCCTCGAGAGAGACGCATCACTACAATTTTATTTAATTCCATTCCAACGAGATGTGATCAACATACCTTTAAGAGATATCAACTGTTCTTGATTCTGCGGATTAATCATTGAATTTGAAAGAGATATTGGTTGACTAGTCATCTGAACAACAACAAAAAAATATCGTCTATTTTGTTGTACTTATGTATACAAAATACGATTCTACGTTATGTTTACCGTAATATTTAACGCTTCAACATGAAAAACGTCTTTTATCGTTAATGACGAATACGATCAACAACAGTGAGATATCTGAGAACGAGTGTGTATCTCTATATCCGTCACTAAATCATCAGGTGATGGAACAGGAGATTGAGTTGTAAAGCATCTCTACTCAGGTAACTACGCCGGGATATAAAGATAAAAGGGATCGTCGTGGAGTGCTTTAGGAAAGATTAAATGATATTACTCCTTCTTCTCTTCGTCCTTCGATGCCTCATCGAAGTCGCCAACGAGATCTAAATGCCTGTGCTTGCTTTTTACTTCTAGTATCTTAATTTAAAACAATAATACATTAATTGCTCATCCAGCTAATGGTGGCAACTTTATATGCATAGATGACAACAACTATCGAAACTCGTTCTAATTGCAAAAATAAAGAATTAACTCTCTGAATAGGCATTTTAAAGGGGGAGAGGCATCAATACTGGCTAATTTTTCACCTAGATGTCATAGGCCATCCGCGCTTATTGTTAGCTCAGCTAAAAAAATAATGAGAACATAGTAGTTCCGAAAGGATCATAGTGTGCTCGTGGGTACCACACCTGCCATCAAGAACTCCTCTGGCTAGATCTAGCTAGCTATTGATGACACAGCCCCATTAAGCTAAAAAAAAAAGGATAATGTTAGTATTAGGGATGGCAAAACGGCCTCGGAACTCGGCATTCGGTTTCCGATGACGCACTAATTGGCCCGGACCGGCATCGGGATAAATGCGCATTGCACCCGGACCGGCATCGGCCTATCCCTCTCTCCCCTTTCGTGCCGGAATCGAAATGGTGATCCTATTGAGAGAGGGAGGGAGGGACAAATGATCTGTAGCCAATGAGATTTGCATGTGATGCCGGCATGTTTCGTGTCGGGCTGGGAGAGCGACAGCGGGACTATGCCGGCGAAAGAATCGCCGTCTTTCCGCCATACTGACGTGTGCAGATTTGTCATCACTACTCAGCTTCGTTTTTTTTAAAATCAATACCGACTACATTTTCGATGTACGAAGACTAACCGGGAATATCGTCATCCTCAGATGTCTTGAACTGGGTAGTAACATTGTTGGCAAGCTTCTTCAGGTGAGTGAGAGACTCTGGCCCAAGCTGGTTGAGAATTCCCGGAAGCATCTCAGTGATCTCTGAATACTTTCCGGTTTCAGAAACAAACAAATGAAAAAAACTAACGCTTAATCTCAGCAGTTCCTGCGACAGAGAAGGTATTAGCCGGAACGGAAGCCTGCACCTTAGGGTTATTGAAGTGAATGACAGTTCCGTCCTCCTTGATCATGTTAACCTGAAAACATCTCCAACTACATATCTCCAATTCTGATTCTGAAATGATCGAATGTATGAACAAAGCTTTAAAAAAATTATAAACCTAACCTCCTCAATGCCGGGAATGTTGGTTGTAGAGAGCTTCTTCAAGCTGCTCTGGAGCTTCTTGTCATCAGTAGCCGCAGACTTGTGGATAATCTTCTTCTTCCTTCTAGCAGTTCCCTGAAAAAATTCCATTCAAACAGTACTCAAACTATTATATATTATGAGAAATTCTCCGACATTAGCAATCGATAAAATGATTTAAGAACCATTATTCAGCGAACATATTATCAAGAAATATCTTATAAACGAACCTTTCCGCCGATACGAATCGTCTCGGCGTTAGCTTGCAGCTTCTTAATTCTCTCAGCGACATCCATTGCCACTAAACTCGGCCGAAATAACCCTGTAACATTTAATATAACAATATCGTCAGCGGTGCAATTTTGGGCGGCCGAAGTACACACGTGTACACATATTCGTACCCGCACCATGAAATTCCAATCTCCAAGACACGAAAAACAGAGTATTAATGAGTTAGGGAGCGAGTTTGAGAAAAATTCATTAGTGAGTTAGCGAGCGAGTTCGAGAAGTCACTCCCAAACTAGCCATCCCTTTATGAGTGGACGCGCGATTGCTTGCGCGCTGCTGCGCATTATTCTAATATTCTCCGCCTCCTTTCCTTTCTCATTCTTGGTCGAAATCCGCTTATTTTGTACATTAAAAAAAGATGATTTGCGTTAATATCGTATGTCATATATTCACGTACATTTAGCTACTTTGTAGATCGGCGGGCGGTGCCGTGTGGATCCCAATTACCCCAGTATTCTATATGCCAGTTCTTCTGAGGGCACGGTAAAGAATCCTTGTATGCTCCTCGATAGTATCACTCCATCTGGCAAGTGGTCGTCCTTGCGGGCGGGTGAGGTATGGCGTAGGGAGCTATTGATCCATTGTCGACCATTCACGGGTGTTCGTATCCAACATCTAAAAATGGCGGACGAAATAAGTATTTGTGAACGCGGCCGTGAATGCCTTTTGCATTGTGGTGTGGTACATGTAAGAGGTAAATGTTGGCGATGAAGCTGTTCGAGCCTCAGAACGAAGTTCGTAAATTCATCGAAGGATCATCGGTGTTTCGCTCTTCGGATCGGATAGAGGAAGGGGGGCGGAGTTTCGCACTGTCTAACTGCGCCGCCCTCTCTACATTTTAATTGTAGGCGCGCGCCGCTTTTGAACCGTTGTGTTCCTGAAGTTTAAAAGTTTTCCGTTCCACCGGCCCGGTCAAAACCAACCCTTTTATACTATCAGAGTATCATATTTTAACTAGCCAGCTACGCTCGCTTCGCTCGCTCCGCTGGCTAGGTGTCGCCGGGTCGTGATAGTCTTCTGCGAGCATACATGGAAAAGCTAGTCGAAAACTACCAGGAATTTGAAAACTTACCCCGCTTTGGAGGTTTCCGTTAACATGGCATGTAACCTACGATTCGCAAACACACCCCGCTTTCATACAATTAGTCGGTTTCCAAGGTCTTTTCCATAAACATACCCCGCTATCCAAGGATTTTGTCACATAACTTTTTCATATATGTCTGCGAGTGCTTCGCGTCGCCGGGTTATGTATTTAAAACATTGGTCAATGCATGAAAGGATGAAATATTCACAGTCGCGGACCGAGTTGGCATCGTCCCTCGCGAAAGGCTCGTGGGGCCACGAGCCTTACGCCAGGTACTCGCAGGCTTCGCTCGCTCGCCAGATATGGCCGGGTTGTCCCAGTTATCTGCGAGCGCTTCGCGTCGTCAGGTTAATTTAGGAAATTGGCCAATGCATGAAAGGATGAAATATTCACAGTCGAGGACCGAGTTGGCATCGTCCCTCGCGAAAGGGTCTCGCCAGGAACTCGCAGGCTCGCTGCGCTCGCTCGCTAATGTCGCCGGTTCGTGTGTTAAACTTTTATCCCACTCAGCTCCAAGGGACTCGCAGGTTAGGCTGTCAAACGCCGGACAATGCATTCTGCACATGTATGAATGAAAATGCGTGCATGAAAGGATATAATATTCTTTTAAAAAAATACGCTCGCTCGCTCGCCAGATATGGCCGGGTTGTCCCAGTTATCTGCGAGCGCTTCGCGTCGTCAGGTTAATTTAGGAAATTGGCCAATGCATGAAAGGATGAAATATTCACAGTCGAGGACCGAGTTGGCATCGTCCCTCGCGAAAGGGTCTCGCCAGGAACTCGCAGGCTCGCTGCGCTCGCTCGCTAATGTCGCCGGTTCGTGTGTTAAACTTTTATCCCACTCAGCTCCAAGGGACTCGCAGGTTAGGCTGTCAAACGCCGGACAATGCATTCTGCACATGTATGAATGAAAATGCGTGCATGAAAGGATATAATATTCTTTTAAAAAAATACGCGAAAAACGAGTTATTGCCTAAGGCTAACATCATAATACGTAATGATGATGAAATTCATTCAAAATTAAGTGGGGCTACACTTATTAGCTCGTTTGAGTTTAGTACGCCTCGATTGGTCCAGTTTGCGCTGATTTACGCGCGAAAATGAGGGTTATTGCGTAAGGATGAAGTCATATTACGTAAGAACGATGAAATTCTTGTGGGAAATTCAAGTGAAAGCGCACTTCATGACGAGTCGTTTGGTATGTTGAACGCTGGAATCGGTTGAGTTCCCAGCGAAAAAGCGCGAAAAACGGTGTAGTAGTGAATTTCGTCATATTACATAATGATGACGAAATTTGTTTATCAGAAAATTTGTCTTTCCACGAGGAGTCCAATGGTCCCGGAGATAGCCTTGTATGATGAGTTTGAGCCGAGTTATAGCGACTTTTCAAAAGAGTGACACACGTTACACACACACACACACACACACACACACACACACACACACACACACACACAGACACTAAGATATGTTACTTATCAAGGAATTAAATTCAAAATAAGCATGCATGAAGAGCATCCCGATTTGAGCCAATCATGCTGCAAAGCTCTAGAAAGGTTATCATCAGCTCATCACGAACAAAAATGTACCTCGCTATTTAACAACTCAGAACCAATATTTTCTTTAAGCAATAAGAGAAGCCTGAAACCCATCCTTCAGGTGTACAATTTTTTTATCATTCTCAAAAAAGATTGAGAGGGGATTGAAGAAAAGGTTACTTAAAATTACGCCGTACTCGTAAGCAGCTCACAACTACTCGCGGGCCGTGTTCATCGCCAAATAGCAAACACTTGCCCTAGAGTAGGCAAAAACTGCACTGCGTGTCCTGGCATTGATGGAGACTGTTTAGATAATAAAATGGGATATCTAATGCAGCTATGTCGAATGACTGACCAAATGTAATGATTTAATAATGCTGTAATGCTAAAATATTACCTGCTACAGCGTTCTACTGACCGGGGAACGGAAGAATCAGTGGAAAAGTTGACGGGCACTGCAAGATTATTAGTAAAGGTAAAGTAAAAGTAAAGGAGTTAGGGATCGTCCTCGCTTGTGCGTGCTCCGCCACCCCAAGCCAATTCTGCGTTCACTGTACCGAGAAAGGCTATACCGCCAGTGTTGTGTACGGGTAGGGGAATTCTTTTATGTGATTTGACCACTTCCAACATTTCGTAACCCACTCGGTTTGGGTGGATCAGAGTGCGGGCGGGGGTCGAGCCCGTGGAATTTCTAATCGAATTATCGCATGGTTTGACGCGCTTGCGAGAAAAACACAGCATCAATCAAAATTTATCAAGTTAATTTGCAAAATGTGCACTGGTAAGGTCAGTTGTTAGACGGATTACACTACCCTGCGGTCCAATACTTTCTAGGGTAGGTTACCTTCCGCGACCAATTTGCCGACCCCAGCAGGGGAGGGGATAGTAAGGCTTGGTTGGCCCCGGCGGGGGATTGAACTCGGAACTATTCGAATGTCGAGCCGCGCTTTACGAGACTCGGCCATCCCGCCTTGTGCACTGATATTATTTCAATATTTTGCAATGTGAAAACTTTTTTACGCGTTGTATGTTGCGCGCGTATGTTATCGTTTACGCCAAGCTCCCAATCGATGAGCGCTAATATTATTTCGATATTTCGTAAATAGCGCGCGCGTTTTCTAGTACACTGAGCTCCCAATCGATGCCAATCGATGAGCACTGATATTATTTCGATATTAGTAATAGGAAAACGTCTTTTGACGCGTTGTATGTTCGCACGCTCATTTTCGAGTACGCTGAGCTCCCAATCGATGAGCACTGATATAATTTCGCAATAGGAAAACCTTTTTTACGCGTATGTTGCGCGCGTATGTTATCGATGACGCCAAGCTCAGCACTGATATCATGTCGATATTTCGCAAATCGCGCGCACGCGTTTTCGAGTACGCTGAGCTCCCATTCGATGGGCACTGATAGTATTTCGATATTTCGCAAATCGCGCGCGCGCGTTTTCGAGTACACTCAGCTCCCAATAGATATCAATCGACGTATATTTCGATATTTCGCAATATGGAAACGTCGTTTAAACCGTTATATGTTGCACGCGCGTTTTCGACTACGTTGAGCTCCCATTCGATACGCACTGATACGCAGTATTTCGATATGTCTCGAATGGGAAACATGTTTTAATTCGTTAGGAGTTGCACGCGCGAGTTTCCCAATCGATACCAATCGATGTGTGCTGATAATTTGAATTGGGAAGATGACAAAATGTCACGAATGTCAGAAATATGGCGCAGTCACGTCGAATGACTAATCACGTTTAATAGAGTATTACCTGTTACGGTGTCGAATTGAGACGGGGAGAATGGACTAATAGATGATCAGACCCTGAAATAGATAAGTAAAGGGCAAGAAACATAATAACTAGTGAAAGCAAGCGAATAAAAATTAAAAAGCGAATGCTCGAGCACAAACATGAAGGCGACGTATAGAAAGTCGCGCTTGAGCGCCGATTACAGTATAACTGAACAGTTAAAAACTTTTTTTTAAATTTGACGATATTTATCTCGAAACTGCTTCGCAAACATATAAAATTACGTGATTCGTCCCGTTCGGAGAATCAATATGATTCCTTAAATATATCTAGGTTCACGCAGTTCTAGGAAGTTTTCTATTTGCGTACTAGGCCCCGCCGCTCCGCCTCTCGCCTCACGCCCTCCCACCTCATACCCACCGTTGAGCGACCCCTCCAACTTTGGTGCAAACCACCACGCTGTGCACCCGAAAATTAGGCGAAAAGATCGATTTTTCACACGTGTACGGAAACACTCTCTTGTACCCCCGCTAAACCTGACATGATGGGTGATTCACGCTCAACACTGCTCATACCCCTACCTCACCTGCTTTAGCAAAATCCCAGGCGGTGCGAGAGCAAGGGTGATAGACAATTCGAGGCTGACTCCTCCTCTCTCCTTTCTGTCTGGTCTGTAGTCCGCCAAGACTAGCACGCGCTCACTCTAGACCCTCCCTAAGCTAGACCCTCCCTAATCAGTCAGAGGCTATTCTGCACCTATGACCGATTCCAAATAGATTCTTCGTCATGGCCCAACAAAAGTTGGGGGGGGGGTTCAAGGAGGTGTAGCCTCGCAACAAGAAAAGTCCCCAGTACTCTAGACTGAATGGGTGTGTTTCAATAATGGTTTGTAGTGAAAAGTGGGAGTTCCGAAGGGAAAATTTTGAAAACATTGAAAATAACTATTCAATGTGGCGAGTAGTAGAGCAACTATAAATGGATAAATACGACTATCTTCAAGTTTATAGTTTCTAAAAATAATAATTTTGGTAAAAAGTAGCATTCCCTCAGCTGTTTA
Organism: Pristionchus arcanus; assembly: GCA_900490705.1. Taxonomy (NCBI): domain Eukaryota; kingdom Metazoa; phylum Nematoda; class Chromadorea; order Rhabditida; family Neodiplogasteridae; genus Pristionchus; species Pristionchus arcanus. The sequence continues at coordinate 186,422 of LS487909.1, forward strand.
TGAATAAATCGGAGGAAACAAGAGAAAACTAAAAAAATTTGAAATCCAGATCGGGAAACGAGTATAAAAGAAAAAAAGAAAGGAAGAAGAAAGAGAAAAAGAAAGAAAGAAAAAAAAAGAAAAAGAAGGATAATTTAAAACGCGTAAGAACGTAAGAACGCAGGTGGGATGGTACAACTCCGTCAAAATAATCGCCCAACGCTCAAACTTCACCAACGTGACCCCTAGGTCTGAAATAGACGATTTTTGAAAATTGGTCCCGAAATATTGATCTTTGATCTTTGAAAAAAATTTCAAGTAACTCTATCATGTGATAGCTCATTCAAAAGAGTACGCTCGCTACGCTCGCTCGCTGGCTAGATGTCGCCGGGTTATCCCAGGCATCTGCAAGCGCTTCGCATCGCCGGGTTATCCCGGTGATATGCGAACGCTTCGCAAACGCTAACCAGTAATTTGTAAGCGTTCTTAGTGGCTACATTATAAATGTTTTCCGGATCGCTCTCGGTCTCAAGAGCCTTTCATAAGCGTGAATGTGTTCCACCGATCTAAAATTGACCCAGTGAAACACTTTGGTATACTGTAATAGCGAATTACACTCGCTAGATTTGCCGCCGCCTTATCTCAGTCATTTTCAAACGCTTGCGGAAGGCGCACACTTCGTGGCTCCATCCCAACTTTTTCCGGATCGCTCTCGGCCTCACAAGCCTTCCGCAAGCGTGAATGCGTTCCACCTAACTACTTGATAAATTCAGCCTAATTTCCAGCGAAAACGGAGCGAAAAATAGTTTTGTAAACAAGTATTTCGTCATATTGCATAGTGATGACGAAATTGGTTATCGATTTTTTGAAAATTTTGATAACGAGTAGTGTGGTGCCAAACACGATCTATTTGGCTGAGTTTTCCGGCGCGAACGGTGCGAAAAACGGATTATTGCATAATGATGACGAAATCAATTATCGATTTAAAAAAAATTTCATGAGAAGTTGATTGGTAAAGGATCTGAGGCTGTACGATCATTTTGAAGCGAGTTCTGAGCAAAAAAAAGTTGAGCGTGACAGACAAACTTAGACACAGACAGACAGACGGACAGACAGACACTCTGACATTATAGTACTGAAGAATCTCTAATTTTCATGGTTTTTCGATAAACTCTGGGGTAGCAGCCCTACTCAAAGTCATTTGTACCCTCTGGATTCAACATATTTTTTGAATCTCTGTATGTGTAACAACTTTTTGTGGTCGAGAAGAAGATCATTCAGTGGCGAAGAATCGAAAAGTTGGGTTGAATGTGGAATATTTGCTCAACATTCATGATCTGCCTGTCATGATTCTAGTTGGTAACGTTAGTACTACTAACTTAGTAGGCAGTTGTTTAAACCTCAACTGATGTTTTTTCGTCATTTTCAACCATTTGAATATTTTTCGTCATCATTTTGACCATATCTGCGGACTTGACTTATGTGAAAAAATCGGTTTGGGCACATGTCAAAATGGGACCTCGAACACGATAAAAAGTTATTTTGAGTGACCAACAATTGAATTTATGTTAGTTTAAGTGCAATCCTACAGGTTATTGTGGTCGATTCTGTCATGGACGCAAAACTGATTTTTCACATAATGGGGGACCTTTGTGAAAAAAGTCGAGGTGAGTCAAGTCCGCAGATATGGTCAAAATGATGACGAAAAATCTTCAAATGGTTGAAAATGACGAAAAAACATCATTTGAGGTTTAAACAACTGCCTACTAACGTTACCGACTAGAATCATGACATGCAGAATCATGAATTTTGAGCAAATATTCCACATTCAAACCAACTTTTCGATTCTTCGCCACTGAATGATCTTCTTCTCGACCACAAAAAGTTGTTACACAAACAGAGATAGAAAAAAATATGTTGAATCCAAAGGGTACAAATGACTTTGAGTAGAGCTGCTACCCCAAAGTTTATCGAAAAACCCTGAAAATTAGACATTTCATTATGTTTCTCGAATATGGATCATCGAAAATGCACGAAATTTCGGCAAATGACATAACTTTTTATGCTCTTTCGAATGAGCTATCACACGAGGGTTACTTGAAAAAAATTTCAAAGATCAAAGATCAATATTTCGGGACCAAAGTTAAAAAAATCGTCTATTTAGGCCCTAGGGGTCACGTTGGTGAAGTTTGAGCGCTGATCGATCATTATGGCGGAGTTGTACCACTATCACCCCCTTTTCCTGCGTTCTTACGGAGAACGCGTTTTAAGCGGTCTACGGAAAGCTCGACCGGAAAAAGGTCGTTCATGTGTGATCACCGAATTTTATTTTTAAATATCACTCAGCTGTCGACTTAAATACCCACTATACGCACGTAACTGGTACACAGCAGGGCTGGGACAGAAAATATAAATTTTCTGAAAACAGAAAACAGAAATTTCTATCTTTTCAAAGCAGAAAAAACAGAAAATTTCAGAAAATTTCAGAAACTTTTTATGGTGCTTTTTTGAAACACTTCTTGAGTTTTTAGGATTTTTTTTTGCAAGTAAAAATTGACAACGGTTTTCTCCGACATTTTTGTGGTTTTTTCATGACTTTTACTACTTCAACCCTGAACTTTTTCTCAAAATTGACTTATTTTTCAATTTTTTTTCTGAAAATCTTTTTTCTGTTTTTTGCAAAAAAATTTCTGTTTCTGGTCAGAAAATTTTCTGCCCTCAAAAATGACCAGAAAACAGAAAATACAGAAAATTCAGAAACAGAAATTCCCAGCCCTGGTACACAGAAAGGTAGGGATGCCGTTTCATTATCAACAGTATTGAGATACCTGAACGAGCGACCTCACGAACTCCGCCTCCTCTCTTGAGATCTCGATTACTCGAAATGTCTAAAAAAATCGCAATAGAATCTTTTAATAAAGTGAGTGTTCAGGTATGAGTATCGACCTCGCTTGTATGTTTCAACAATATAGATAGGATAGGATAGGATAGGATAGGATAGGATATGAGATATGATAATGAGATATAGATAGGAAAGTAAGAAACTTCAATAGTATGTAAAACAGATCGATAGAATCTATAGGGTCGATAGGAGTGGCGGAACTATGAGAACATTCGGATGATAACCTACTGGATGAGAACTAAAAAAAAAATTTGAGCGTTCTAATATTTTGCCAATAGGTTCTCAATCCCACAATCGGAAGAAAACGAAAAATTTTGGTTCTCATCCAGTAGGTTATCATCCGAATGTTTTCATCCGACCTAGTGCCGGAGTGGCACAACGTGTTTCCTCCTTACCTACTATAATTTGCTTCTCCTTTTTGGAACCACCACTACCCAAGTGGAATCGCAACTCTTGAGAAAGTCCAGCATACCATCACCCGTGAAATTTTCGGAACTTTTCTAGTTACGCCCGTACTAGGCCCCTCCCTTCCGCCCCTTCTCCCCCTATCCTCCCTCCCCCCTCTAGTCTTTTGCAATCTTTGGGAAGAGGCGGTAAAAGGAGGTGTGGCCTATACGGAGCTAGAAAAGTCCTAAATTTTCGACCGGTGCTTCGCATCTCCTGAATATCTTCTTTCTAACTCCTCCTACCCTGACCGTATTTTTAAAAATACTCACTTGGCCTGCGCGCGCTTACAGATTGGATTATGATTCATTTCATTTTGTCTGGTTCCGCAAAATATAACTCGTGCAATTTTCTGTCTACAGACCACCGTATTTCACTCTTCGGAATCACCAGTTGACAACGAGTACTCCCAGATACCGCTCTCTCCGCTCTCGCACCTCACCATGATACTCCCGACTTACAATTAGTAAGGAACCAGAAAATATTCAAGAAATGCATGATATCAATTGGTGATACTCGGTAAATATTGTCATAGTGAAGATGTACTTCTTTCTTCCGTTCGCTATCCTATTCGGTGTTGTTTCTACCTTTCTATCATATCTCCTAACACTACATCATGTGATATTCCTATTGGCTGACGATGAGCTGGAATGCTCGAAACGTCTCACTGTGAAGATAAATTGATTTGTCACCTACCCTTCTTCCCCTCTTGTCCTCTTCTGGACTACACTAAGACTACAGAAATGCATATGTTTAAATTGTTTATTATTATATTGCAACCCTAAAAACGCCCGAAAGAAAAAGTATCTGTAGATAAAATACTGTAGTGTGCATGAACCCTCCTTACGCTACACTTTAGTTACTGTTCATTCTCTAAGTATGCATACCCTCATTGTTAAATCAGAAAAAGGTATTAAAACGAGTGAAACGCTAAAATGGCAGATCTATTTGAAATATACATTTTTATCAACGACAACCAGCGGAGAACACAAATTTCCGTGAGTATCGTGTTAGAGTGGAACACGAATTAACAGTTTTAACACTAAAAAAAACAAGATCCGTTCATCAAACAAAAAAAAAACAAGGTAATCGGAGACATCAAACTGTACTCCACTTATCAACGAATTAAAGAGAACACGTATCTCAGTAGTAGATTCGAGAATATCATTCGGGAAAGAACTAAGATTTAATACTACCACCGAAAATGTTTTTTTAAAAAACGGTTCATACTATTTAAGCTTTGTTCTCATCATTATGGTGGTGGTGTCCATCACAATCCTTGTGCTCGTGCTTCGACGCCTCTTCGAAATCGCCAACGAGGTCTGCAATAATGTTCCGATTACTTAACATCAACAAAAAAACGGCAAAGCGTAATGTATATAATTAATTTTATATAATTTTGTTAAACCGATTTATAAAATATTTTACCGGGAATATCATCGTCAACCCTTCCGAGGGATGAAACATTGGCAAGCTTCTTCAAGTGGGTGAGGGACTCGGGGCCAAGCTGGTTCAGGATACCAGGGAGCATCTCAGTGATCTCTGCAGAGAATCAAATACAACAAGTTGTTAGAGATAAGTATGAGAACGGCTAGAAAATGAGAACTATGAGAACATTGACTGCGCTTACGCTTGATTTCTCCTCCACCAGAGACAGAGAAGGTGTTTGCGGGCACCGAAGCCTGCACTTTAGGGTTGGTAAAGTGAATGACGGTTCCATCTTCTTTGATCATGTTCACCTGATAATTAGAAATCGGTAATAAATCCACTACTTTAATTAAAATACTAACTGAAGAAGCTCAGAACACCCAAAAGAACAGAGCTGGGTAAGCACGAAACAACAGTCGTTAACTGCTCCATTGTTTTAGGTACTGTTTTAGGCCCATTCTGGGATTAGGCAGTATAGACCTAGATCTGTTTAATTATGCGCCATAATTTATGTCTGTTGATATACTTATCAAGTCATAATCAAGAACAAAAATAATCAAGAACTAATTAAGATAATTAAGAACAAAAAAGGCTAAATCGCGAATAAGAATATTAAATATGAAGGGGGAAAACAAGATACCTCCTCAATTCCGGGGATGTTGGTAACAGAAAGTTTCTTCAAGCTGCTCTGAACTTTCTTATCATCAGTTGCGGCAGTCTTGTGGATGACCTTCTTCTTCCTTCTGGCGGTTCCCTAAAAGTAGATTTTTAATTAAATGAACAGAATAATTTTAACGTTAAGGCTTACAAAATTAATGTCAGAACTTACCACCTGCAAACGGGTAACATACTCTTATTGATAATATACCGAGTAGCATAATACATCGAGCAATGCGATAACATTACCTTGCCTCCGACTCGCACGGCTTCAGCATTAGCCTGAAGCTTCTTGATCCTCTCCGCCAGTGTCTTGTCCATGTTTGAGAATACACTGGAAAACGAGATCGCTAAATAGTTTGAGAAACGGTGGTTATCAAGCGGATTAGATAGTAAAGAACAGTAAAATCGATAAAAAAATAAACAATTTTGCAA
>LS487909.1:197908-235393 GCA_900490705.1 Pristionchus arcanus
GCTGAAGCTGGATAGTGAATATTGTAAGGCTCAGCCAAGGGCACGGCTTTCTCAAATGTATGATACAACATCACTCAAAACCTGCTGTAACCGTGATTCATGTTTTGGGCAGCTAGACGCTTTGATATGGCAATCGTAGAAAGATTCTTCGACTCATTCAGTCCCCTTATAGTGATGTGGAGGGAGACCCTCCCGAGAAGGAGCGTGGGAGATACGTGCTTCCTTTTGTTTTGCCCATGATGTTGATGACAACAACAAATAGATATGTCTATAGATCATAAAGTTGTGCGAAATGTGCGAAAAGTGATTTATTAACGGAACAAACAAATCAATAATAAAGCATTTGACAAAACCGGAATGTAAAATATGGTAAGCTAAAAATTGCCGTAGTTTCACTTGTCAGGATGGAAGAACTCTTGAAGGTGCTCTGCATTCTTGCGGTAACATCCTTTTCCGTACCTGATCATATTAAATTTCCAAATGATAATGCACTGATAAATCATACTTGCAAGGTGGCTTATCATCCTTCGCCGTAGTTCTCTTTTTCTTAACATCAGTCGGTGATTTCCTGAGAATAGTACAGTCAAGGGGACATAGTTCATGAATAAAAAAGTCTATAGATGTAGTCTTATCGCCTCCCGTCCGAAATCTACCGTGTCTAAGACGGTCTATAAAAAAAGGAATGAAATGAATGTTGCTCACTCATCATCATCGCTCGATTCCACAATTTTCTTTCTTTTCTTAATCTCTTTGGAAGAAGACGCTTCATCACTCTTTTCAACACTCTTCGATTCCTCTTTCATTTCCTTCTTTGCATAAAGAGGAGTATCCTCCTCTCCTTCATCGTCTTTGATATCACTCTTCTGCTTCGATGTTTCATACAACTTCTGCAATCTAACTTTTCCTTCCTATTTGTCATGCTTAATCCACCTTCAATTCCGCAAGTGAAGTAGCAGTTTTATAGTCCTTGTCATTTCTAATCCTGGTAACTCGAGGGAATCGAATGGATATTCCATCTGCTGTATGATGACCAGTTCGAGAGAACTCAGCTCCTAAAGAATCTTGATTAACATACAACCGAGGGGGAAGGGATAACCAGTGATCTCCCATACTGGAGCCTTCTCCGGATCATCAATGATGAAATCGGGAATATCTTTCTTAATTTCCAACCACGAGGGGACACTTTCACTTGCCCGATAGATCTTCTTCATCTGAGAGAGAGAGAGAGAGAGAGAGAGAGAGAGAGAGAGAGAGAGATTTCATCTCATTCATTCAGGTAGATAATCCATCTCATTACCTTATCTTTCAATTGTTTGTTAATCTTCTCAAGTGTTTCATCCGTGTGTCCATTTCCTACTTTGGTGACAGTGAGATATTTTCCCTTCTCATCTCTCACTCCCATTAGAAACACTGACATCAGACCACCTGCATATATAACTCTTCCTTATCTATATCTCACAATTGAAATACCCTTGCTTCCAGTTCCATAATATGCTCCAAGTACAATAAGATCGGCTGTGTCTGCCATCGCTCCCTGATCATTCACTCTCATTATATCTATCACTATCCATTCCCCTCTCTACCTCTTCTAGATAATCTTTCTTCACTTTCAGCCAATGTCTCTTTCCTGGCTCGTAAGTCGACACGGAGTCCTATAAAATATTATTGCCCTTTCTCGTATGAGTCCATGCTTAAACCATTGTCAAATTGCAGATCACATAAAATGATGTAATTCTCACTTTAATAACCAATCCTTCAAGTCCATCATCAATGGCGCTGTATATCATTCGACTGAGATGCTTCTTATCCCCTAGTCTGAACAAATCGTTTGTTCACTCAAGCACAACAATATACTAATATGATATCGTAACCTTTTTCCAGTTTTCAACTATAATTAGATATCCACTTACTTGACTTCTTCATATTGAGAGAACTGAACTCGATTGGGAACTTCAGTCATGTGCTTCTTCAATAATTCCTTTCTTTCACTCAGTTTCCTGAGATATTTTCTCTTTTTAATGTCTATTGGATAAAACAACTAACTTTTCAAGCAGACTCTCTCCATTGTAGAATAGAATATCGAAGACGAAGAGACAAACTGAAGCCTCTTTGAACTGTTCCTTCTTGTGCTTTCCTGAGATCAAAGATCACTCTGTCCTTACCCCCCCCCCATCTTTTCCAATCTATCGTAACACACCAAGAGTTCCGAAAGGAAGTGGCTGAAATGGTACAATAATTATATCTTCCTCTTCTATCTTTCTCTTACCTTGCCGGTTGCAGTATCCACTAAGAGAACTTCTGAGTCAAGAATAAGTTTATCTCCTCCAGGGAAAGCAAGAGGGATTACTTCATTCAATTGATCCATCTTAACAATCTTCATTACTGAAGAACAAAAGATCAAAGATCACCTTGTACTCTTGAACTGGTTTGAGACTTCTCGAGTAGAAATTGAACGAATCTCCATTCTTATGAACCTGTTAAAATAGGAGCCCCTTCATTCCATCTATCCTTTCAATATGCCTCTCGTTAGATACCTGTACTCTCTCTCCATCATACTTAATCTCAGTGATGAGTATTCCCTTGCACGATTGCATTGCCTGTTCAACTGACTTGCATGGTTCAGCCTATAATCATCATATTATTCATACCATTTATCAAATTCCGAATATCTTTCATAGGTTGGCATGTCTCGCCTTTGTGCGTACACAATTTCCCAATCCCCTGTCCCCCCTCTCCCCCTCCCCCATCCATTCCCTCTCTCCTCCCTCTGGTCAGTTCCTTGACCCTTTCCACAAGATCGCGCTTAGCTTGGTGGCAACAAGCGGAGCTCATTGTTTCACAATATGTTCGATATATTTGGACGGAAAGCTGATGATATATATGATACTCCAACTACTCAAGAATCGTTACAAAAACTGCTCGATATGGAGGAAGTTCTGATGAAGAAACAAGCTTTTCTGGAAGGGAAGATAAAAGAGGTGAGATATCTACATACATTTTTTAGGTATACTCTCAAATTTAGTATAAATTGTTATATTACTCAAATTGAGGAAGTGGCAACAGCAATGAAGAATGGAGAGAGAGATTCGCTCTCCAAGCTCTCAATCGGAAGAGACAGCATCAGAAAGGACTTGCACAAGTCGATAGCATTCTCTCAAATCTTCAATCCCAGAGATAAGTAAGTTTCCACATTTTTTTGAGATCTAGGAATATAATTTCACAATGATATACTGTTGCTTACACCGAGTCACTAACTGATTACTTTGACTCGCGATCACACGCGATTACTTTGACTAACCATTCCTTTACCATGAAAAAATCACAGCGTGTTCAAATCTATTCTACTCACTACAAGCATTCGTGAAACCAAAGATGGTAAATATGCGCTATGATATTTAATTTGAGGCGCTCGAAAACGCAAGCATGAATGCAGATATGCTGAAAGTGATGGTCAATGCAAGTATAGCATTGAAAACAGCGAACAGCAATGTCGATGCTGATAATGTGAGCAGAACTTTGAATGAAGGTTCTCAATTACTCATTCAGGTTCATGATTTGATGGAGGATATCGCTGAACAACAAGAAGTTGCGAATGAAATAGCCGAGGCAATCTCGCGACCTATAGCTCTTAATTCACAAGTTGACGATGATGAACTACTTGTCGAACTGGAGGAACTAGAACAAGAAGAACTCGACAAACTGCTCCTCGAGGTATGTTTTCCACCAGGAGGAATTATTTACCCCTCTCATTTCTATCAGGCTCATCCTACAACTGTCTCCCTTCCTGATGTTCCCTTCCGTGAAATACCCATAGCATCCACGACTAAGATCAAGGATTACGATGATTTGGATACCCTGTCGAACTGGGCAATGAACTAGTCTCATCTAACAATCTAGTGTATGAAATCGTCGAATACCTTCCCTTATCGCAATATTGGTGAATATTTTTGGTGTAAATGACCATAATCGATATCTGGGAAGCCTAATTTGCCATTGCTCACACTGAAACATTACTAAACTATTGTGATAAATATACAAAACCAGCCAATTTCGCCCCCGCCTTCGGCGGGGTCTCATCGTCTGTAGGCATCTTCAATGTGTGCTGCGCTCTCCATTCATTTCACAATATAGAAAACGCACGCAACACGTTTGACCTTGTTAACAGTTTCGCAACCTGCCTAATTTCGCAATAGTGGACAAACATACATCGGGAGACCTCTCTCCTTTATTTAGGAGTATGATATTCGTCTAAAATGATGTTACCAGCATGGGAAGAATAGGAGTGGATAGAGATATTCCAGATGGCATCGCCTTCCCTTCTTCCTTATGACTCACAATCACTTCAAGATCTCTACACGATTGGAATGCATCGTATGCCCCTGCATCCACTCCTAAACGGAAGAATACCGTAATCAAGATCGATAGATTGACCCACCATCCAGAATGTGTTTCACTCCTGCATTGATTCGTAGATCCTTCTTGATCAGTCTAAGGAGATACTGTAATTCGAGTGGTCCGATCCTGAAAGGAAAGATAATATGGTAAATGGATAAGTAGATAGTGAACCTCTTGACAATGAATTGAAGATGACTGAGTTGTTCTGCCTCTCCACTCAAATTGGTCAATTTATTAAGCCATCGATCGATCTATAATTCATCAATCATTATCTATTCATTACCATATTCAAGTATACCTTCATAATGCTCCAATCGCTCTTCTCAACTCTATTTAATTTCTTCTCACTGAATACTTTCCTCAATGTCACACTAACATCTCCACTCTCATTGTACGAATCAGTGAGATCTTGTCCATTTTCATCCCACATCTAAATATCATCACTTATTGAATATGATTATAATTGAGTGTATACCGAAGCGAATAATTTGATCAATTGTTTCTCCTTCAGATTGTATACTCGTTGATCGATAGAAGGAAGAAGTAGACGAAGAAGAGTGAGAAGATCACCATCGAATCCATCTTCATTAATCAATACTCAATTGAATACAGTATTCTCTCACCTTTTCCAATGTACATCTTCACTGCGAGACTCTTATCCGTGTACTTGGATACTGTAGCGATTGTATCACACAGCTTGCAGAACTAAAAAAATTAATACATGGCAAATCACATTTCAGCTTCTCATCCCTCCAATGACTTACTCTGAAGAATTGATTGAACTTTGAATCTTCAACCGGATCCTTTCTTTTCTTCTTTTCTCCCTCATTCTCTTCATTCTTGTCCTCCACAAGATCCTTCTTCTTGGATACCTTCTCTTCACTCTTCTTCTCTTTCGTCTACAATCAATCGATAACATATATTTCATCTACAGTATCCCTACCGATGTCTTGGGAGTTTTAGGGGCGTTCTCCTCTTCCTCATCATCATCATCATCATCTTTCTTCTTGGCAGGAGTCTCAATTAGTAGAATACAGTACTCCTCTTAATCAATAGTTACCTTCTTCCCCTTGGGAGTCTTCGATCCTTTTGCTGCTCTCATTTCTTCCAATTCCTCAATTAATTTCACGATAGAATCTTTGTCTTCCTTCTCTAGATCTCCGAAACCTCAATCCCCTTAATTATCTCTCTCATTCTTTCTCAATCTCTAATACCTTCAATATCCGATGGTTCATCAATTACTTTCGTAGTGGCTCGAGCCTTCTCAAATGTTTCGAAGAGACATCTCAAATTGAGTAATTCTCATCAATTGATCTTTGATCTATCTTCTTACTTAGGATGGAAATATGCTTTCATATCGGGAGGAGGTCCTCCATCTGGATTCTGCACGAAGGGATTAGGGGAGATCTTAGCAAGACGAGCAGCCTGGACAATTCGACTATTGTATTCTCCTACTAATAGGGTAAGATACCGTACCCCCTTGGGAATGGTCTGCTTGCATTTCTTGCATCCTGCCACTCGTTTGGCAATGTCTGCAGCGTATCGATTGGATGACATCTACAGTATCCACCATTCAGCCATCCACTTATCTCCTCTTCTCCATTCAGTACTTTAGGCGAAGAAATGCGCCAATTACACTGTTCCATACTATATATTACATGAGCACTCTTTATCAATTATAATGGCAACATTGGCTAGTATACACGTAATAAAGATCAAACAGAAAGGGGCAGGGGTGTTAGTAATGAATACACGGGACCAGTAGGGACTACATACACTGTGAGAACTAGTTTGCAGAGAGGGGGGGGGGGTCATTACTTCTTATATTCCATAGAGAAGAATGATCTGACGAGACTATCTGCTGCCTGACCAGGAGTTATCTTAATTCATTTATTATTCATTGCCACCAATTTAATTCGACTGTAGTCATTGAGATATTTATTGTGATATTAAATCGTCATTTGTTACCTCAGCCAGATTGACTTTCTTCTCCATTTCTTTAGTCATTGCTCTCAATTGAGGATGTTTCATGAAGAGAGACATTAACTGTTCATCCACATGACTCCACATACACCTTAATACTCCATTCATTCCATAATTCCTTCCTCATTCTCACTTATTCATCTGATCATTTCTCCTTCTCATCAATGTTCCTGATTCTCCAATAGTCTTCCAATATTCTTCACATGAATCCCACACAGCCGAAACAGAAGGAGCATCCATTATTGATGAACGAAGCACCTGAATATCACATCAATTGAGTCCTCTCCATCGATAGGGAGAGACTACCGTACCTGTGGTTTCCACTCGGGAGCACGCGGTCGCATGAACTTGAGAGCAGAGATATATTCAGCTTGTGCCATCTAACGTATCGTGTCTTAGTACAGACATTATAGTATTGTATCGTACCCTGGCCTTTGCTTTGAGATCTCCATCGTCCTTCGTAACAACAAGTAGATCACTCAACTCCATTATTCCTCGTTTCACTCCCTTCAATACTTCATATATACCGTATCCTCATATTCTTTCTCTCTCTCCCTCTCCTCACTTGTAATTCATCTCCATGAGCGGGTGAGAGGAGTAGAGTGAGCATATCACACATATCAACTACAGCAGTCTCCGACTGGCCAACTCCTGAGAATAGACCATTATCGATTGAATAGTATTCCATCTATCATACCCACAGTCTCAATAATAACTACATCGTATCCAGCTCCTTCACAGAGAATAATTGCTTCGTGAATGCCTCGAGTGACCTACAATGGATGTGAAGTGATCAACTATGATTGAGAAGTAAACTAACTCCTCCAAGAGATCCACAGGATGGAGATTGTCTGATGTAAGCACGAGGATTAACTGATAGTTTCTGCATTCGAGTGAGATCTCCGAGAAGAGAACCTGAGAGGAGAAGACATCTCGTGAAGAAGAAGAGAGTGGAAGATGGGTAGGGGAGTGAGGGGAGAGGGAGCGGGGAGGAGTCCGTAACGTGTGCATACACGATTTGTACCCTATGAATAACTAAGGCCATATTGTTGCCAACCAAGAAGGAAGGTGGGAATAAGTAGAAATATATTGCGAGTATACTCTTCTCACATGAATCTTACCTCCAGTCACTTGTGAGGATGGATCGATAGTAAGAACAGCAACTCTCTTTCCTCTTTTCTCAGTTAATTCCTCTCCTAATGCCTCGATGAATGAACTCTTTCCCACTCCCGGACTACCTGAAGCAACACTCAATTATATCCACTGCGAGAGATCATAGAAAATCATCAAGATAAGCAGAATGAATATCTGACCAGAAATGGCAACTCTGAATATTAGCGAATCTCTTCCCTTCTCTTCGAATCGCCGCTTTTCTTCCTTCAGCATTTCCTCAACTTTCATCATTTCATAAATGATCTGTTATCCTTTTCTCTCACTTGGAGTAATATATTTCCCTGTGCTCTCTTCTTTGGATGGGTTGATTCAACGAGAGTGATGGCTGATGCGAGAGAGGCCCTTTGACCAGATAGAATACCATCTCGAAGACGACAAACCTAAAGAGACGAAGTAAGTGAAGGAAGAGAGGGGGGGGGCATGTCAACTCACAGTGGGATCATCTTTCGTAACAGTATCATCGAAGAATACTCTATTATACTCAGCTAGGAAATCATGGAGAGGAGCATCCTTAGTCACTCCTCCCACTGAGGGTATCGCCCAATTTGAACCCGTTCTGCAATATACTTAGATCGAATTGAGATACCGTAGTGGGAGATAGTACTGTGGCATACCTGATTATGGAAGGGAGCAAACGGGAACCCGTGGAAAGCATACTGTAGATAGATCAAAGATCATATGAAGAGGAAGTTGACTATCACAACATAGACATAGACAGGGAACAAGCCCTTCCTTCTACAATAAGTAAACACCAAGTGCATCAATGAATAATTTATCATGTATTTAAGCTAGACTGGACAAGTTAGCTAAGAAGTGGCATTCTACCCGTATTCACAAATAAAACAAAGCAAGCACAGAAACGGATGGATTTCATATACAAATGGAGATTATTGCGAAAAGAAGTACAATTAAATCAATTGAATTTGTTAAAGATTTGTTTGTTTGGGATGTACCTCCAATATAATCTAGTCTCTTCTGTCTATTCACGATACAATTCCTCTCGTATTGTCAAGTAATTGATCCCAATCAATAGTCGTTCTCATCACTTCTCTCTCCATCCAAATCTCATACTTCTTCTTGAACTTATCTCCAAGCTCAATCTGCAATAAAATACACAATCACCTTATCTTTTTTTGCTTGTGAAATTATAAGTGAATCAATCGAGGTGTAGTGAAAATGAATGCGTGTGTGTTACCTTTCTTCCGAGTAGTGATTGGCTGGAATTATCAACGGGATCGAATTGTGAGATTGATCCGAGCGAATCTTCGTCTCCTTCACCTTCTTCCTTCTCAGAATCATCTACAATCATGAATATCAATATGGGAAAATGTTCTCCTTTCTCTTTCTCACCGACAGCAAATGCGGGATACATCTTTCCATATCTTCTTGCATTGAATTTCTCAATAGCAGCCTTCAAATCCACTTCGATATTTCGATAATGCCACGATTTGGTTCGATTCTCGTTGGCGAATGCCCAATCGTCGCCCAATCTGAATAGATATCCTTCCTTCATCTCCCATCCCCCCCTGTCTCTTCACTCACGTATGTCTCAATTTAGAGTAAATACTCGTAATCACATCCATATTGCATCTCCTCCATTGTCTACCCAAATAACGAGATTGCATCTTCAGAAGTTTAAGAACGTAGATTTGGAATATCGCCTGAGGAGAAGAAATTAAAGATGAGGAAGGAGAAAATAGAAGAGGAGAGACTAACCAATCTAATCTTGAGACATCTCTTGAGGATAGGAGCTGACTTGAACACAACCAATAGCATTGTTCGAGAGTGCTTCCATTTAGTTATCTACAATTGAACGGTTTAATTAACGAGAAGACAGTTAACATGATCGTGTAATATACCTTGTTGAGTATTCTGAGTAGATTAATGGATGAGAATACATTCCTCCACAATGAATAACTCGTCCCTTCTGTATGAGATGGAAATACTTCCACATTCTCTGCATTCAATTCAGGCCATTCGTCTGCAATTTCAATTGAAGAGTAGATCCAAGTAATTGATAGAAGGAACAAGTAGTAACTCACTATTCCTAACATAATAGATGGCTGCTTGGGGGAAATTATACGGATGGAGTTCATGTCGAGACTAAAAGAGAGAATGAATCATACTCATTGCTCTCTTCTTCCTTACCTGCATGTACTTATGCATATTCTGATCGAGGAATTTGAGAATAAGAGGAACTCCATTCCCAAGTGAGACGTGTTGAGCAAGGAATTCAAATTGATAGATGTGATTGAGACGAAGATGTTTAAGAAGTAGAAGAAGAATGGACGACGTTGCCTTCACCATCACCTACAGTATACATCATTGATGGAGAGGGAAAGGAGTGCAATGATACCTCCTTGTGTCTGTATATATCAATAGTGAGAGTAAGTGAGTCCTCTAATGGAGTATTCGTTGAATGATCGAGTGAGATCGAATTAGAGAGAACATCTGAACATTCCGTCTCGGGGGTCAACACATCACAGAGGATATTCAGAGTGTCGTTCTTAGCCTGAAGGGTAATTTATATATTGAGACGTCATTGAAGTAATAGATGGTATCGAATGGTGGATACACACCTTATTAGAAGGAGCTGCAGCGAGAAGAACTTTGAGAAGAGCGACGACATATTGAGATAGATTGGGAAGCATCATTCTGAGATATAAGAGATACAATCCCTTCCCTTCCTCTTTCTCACCTATACAATGCCTCCACTCTTGTCTCTTCCACTTCTTCTTTCATTGAGAATGGATACTTCTCCAGAATTTCTTCTTTTTCCATCTGGACAAATAGAACCCATTTTCAATCAAATCTGCCATACCTGTATATCGGATAGACTAGTGTATAGATGTTTTCTCATAATCTCTACACTAGCATGAATGGGAGGAGGGAGACCAAAGAGAGTACTCGTATCTCCAGGGAGATCGTATTGGAACATCTTCTGTCTATAATCATCAATTGTGCATCTACCATAGCTTGAATGATACTATGATACCTCGAATTTTGAATGAATGCCTCGAGATCATCCTTTCTTGCCTTTGGTTTCCATTTCAATCCACAGTTTCTCTTAGCAAGAGGAGAGGGTGAATCAGCAGTTGGAGTTCTCTCTCCACTTTCATCACCAATGGAGGAAGAAGAGGTTGATGATGAACCACGAGACCATCCTCCTTCCTTAATATAACAACTTAATTGAATTAATCCATCTTAAATAAATATAGCTCCTTACATTCCAAGCAGTATTTCCTGTAGTTCTTCCAATAGTCTTATCATTATCATCATCCTTTCCATTATCATTCTCATCATCACTTCTTCCTTCACTCTCTCCCAATATTTCCTCTCCATCTTCTTCTCCCGTACACGCTACTTGTCTGCAAATCATCTCACCTCACAAATTGAAAAATTATTTTCGGCTGATTCCCTTTTCCGTAATCGTATCCTTCTGACCTACTCATAGCCAATCTAGCTCGTGGTCTTGCCCTTGATACTTGTCCATCTTGATCATTCAAAAGAGAAGCTTTCATTCGTTGTCCAACCTCAATTATTTACTTTCTCGAATCAATAAGTGTCAAATATCTCACCAGAATAGTATCTTCAATCTCAGCAAGTCCTTCTTTCTCTCTCTTTTCCTTCTTCTTCTCTCTCAAATCTTCCCATCCTCCCAATAGAGCGAGAAGGATCTTCCAAATGAGAAGCATCACCTGTAATAACTCTCTATCTCAATCAATCCATCCCTTCTCTCCTTACCTTCCTCATTGGATAATGAGGTGCTTGTCCATTGTAGAAAGGAGGGCACATATCCATGAGAATCATAACGAGAGGCATTCCAATCTGTTCCACTGGTTCATCTAATTCAGCCAGAAATCTCTGTCGTGTCGCTGCCAGTGCAGTCCTGACAATCAATATTGTTTCTGTTATTCATTCACTCTCCATTTGATCCATTCTCTTACCTTCTCTCAGCAGATCCCATAACTCTTTCAATCAATTCGATTCTTCTCATCGATTCGACCATATGATATAGACAGGAGAGGATCACTCTCAGATTCTCATTGTCAGCCAAAGTCGCAGAACGACGACAACGAAGTTCTGCACACAAAATATTTTATTTATGTTATTACATTTGTAAATAGTATTCGGTTGTGAATGAAAGGATGTGAACTAACCATTCTCAGATAGATCCATATTGGAAGCACTTCTACTATTGGAATAAGCACTTGCTTTACTCTCCCTTCCACTCCCTGCTTCTTCCTTCAGAATATCAAATGGAACGTCTAATTCATGACGAAGGAGACCAGTCAATGCCTGAGCAAGGAAATGGATCATTCAATTCTATGTCATATCACAGATGAGAGAGGGAGAATGATAAAATACTCACAGAATAAGCTCCAGCTTCAAATGAAAGATATGCCATGTGTACAGTAGCAATGAGACAATCGATCTCATGAAATCCAGTGCCTCTGGATCCTCCTTCCCCTTCCTTCGTCTCACTTCCTTCTTTCTTTGGCTCATCTTCCTCATCAATGAAATCGAGAAATGCACCCTTCAATTTAACTTGTTTTCATTTCTCATTATATTGGCTGCAACGAGCAACAACCAAACTAATATGACGTGAATAACGTTTTACTCACCAGTGCAAATATCAATACATGGGGCTAAAATCCATTCAATGACAAAAAGAACAAACTTGTAGAATGTAAAGGAGTGCTCTGCTGCTATTCAATCTAATTTCTGCATCGGCCGATTCGAATCTCGAGATTATTTCCATTATTAGAGCCTTCTGCTGACTGCGAGATAATGAAGAAAATGGAGTGAACACCTACAAATACACAATTTATAGATAACATGAGATTGAAATGTTATGAAGATTCAGGGCATACCTATATTCAGTATTTAATAAAATTCCAGCATGTCTGACCTGTTTCTCCTCTGCAATCATCCGATAGGCTTTGACATTATGGGAGTAATCGAACATTTCGGAGTATGAGTATAACTCAGCCAATTCATTCTGATACGAATCACAGTCGTCGTATGTGAATTCCAATTCTTGTTCATCCTTCTGAAATGAGAACTTTGAGAGGGAAGGATTAGGACATGGAGAGATGAGAGACATAGTTGATGTGAGTGAGGGCACGTATCACGGGGAATTCCACCTAGAGGGGAGGAGTTGATCTGATGAGAGAGAGAGATGAACAGAGAACGAGCAAGAAAAGAGAGTATAGAGAGATCACTAAGGCTTATGCAACTGAGAAGAGATGATTCCTACGATTGAAAGGTAAAAAGGGTAGTATTGAAAAGAGATGAGACAACATACTGACCATATCAGGCTGGTCCTTGTGCAACAAAGAGGGAAGATTGTTAGCTATTCCCTCTCTCAACTCTTTTAATTTGGATAGATTGGCAGATCGTCGTTGAGCAAGAGAAGACTCGCACAATTCAGTCTTCTGTTCCTCCTTCTTTGGACCGTACACTGAACGATTATATTCACACGGGAGAGAAGGAGAACGAGAAAAGACGGAAGACAAAAAAATCATTCAAACATTAATTTCTCGGAACACGCAACAAATAGTGCGGTTTGTGTCGATCGCCCTCTCCTTTGTTGCAATGTGGGAGAGCGAGTATGAGCACCCGTGGTTTATGTAGAATTTGAAGTATTCACACAGAAAGAGTATGTGTAAGCACAACGATTAACGACTGTATCACATACCATCGTCAGCAAAAGCAGGTCTTCCACGACGGACTTGAGCCTTAGGCTCTTCTTCGTCGTCCATAACTGCAACAATAATTAAAAATTACTTTAAAACAACATCAACAACAAGAAAAGAGAATTTGAGATGAATTCAGTGATAGATTTTGAAAAAAAGCGCTCCTGTTCGACCTCCACAGTAGAAAGGCATTGAAGGAAAGTGAGAATAACACCCAAGCTTGGAAGTACAATACAAAAAAAAAAGAATTATCACTTGCCCGCTGAATTTACAACAATTTTGCGAAAAACCATCATGCCGGACCGGCCTTCTAGGGACCGTCATCCGGGAAATTCAAGTTAGTGAGCCGGGAAAAGGTGTGAATAGTCGAAATCGCCCGGGAATTCAAATATCAACGCAAAACTGATTTTTCTAGGGTTTAGAGAATATTAGGAAGTGCAGCCTCGCAGTTTTTATATTAAGATGAGAACATGGTCGAGTAGAGTATATATATCAAAAATACTAAAAATCTGTCGTAGCGGTTTTCCACACTTCAAAATCAAACTTCAAGATTTTTCGATTTTTTCTGTTTTAATTAGCACATGAACGATGTTCAAGATGCCGTTCTCCAGAATACTAATTATGAAGATGGTCGAGGCTGAATGGATGTTCCGGCCAAAATTCAGCGAAATCTATAGTAGCGAAAATTGGGGAGATGGAGGTAAACGTAAGGGTCATTGTGGCTACCGTACCATTTCATGTATTGATTTTCTCACTGTGCAGTAATTAATCGCGCTGAAATCATTCGGGAATCCTCCCTTATCTCAGAAATGCAAAAAATAATCATCCATTATCTCAAAATGCAAAGAAAATCGTTAACAAAAACTTAGGGGAGGAGGTGCTCCGAGGACAGACGCGACGCAGCGACAGCAACGCGTGAAAATACACCAAATACTTAAACTGATAATGGTTTAAATTGAAATGTTTTGAAAATCTAGAAGCGCTATCGTGATTCTACACCGCATAATACCCAATTGCAAGAAAATTGGAATTTTAGAAGAAGTTTGAAAATTTGCATGGTGGTCCCTACCGGCCTTCAACAAAGATATACGGTAGATTAGAGTTGGAGCACTGTAGGTTAGAGTTTGAGCAACACTGATATCTAAAGATTTTTTTAATATGCAAAGAAGTATGATCTATTGCTATCGATCTATGAAGAGAAGAATATCAAGGCTTTAATAATATCGAAAATAAATAAGTGCAAAAATGAAAGAATATGAACTATTAATGAATGCAGAGAATACGAATAGGATACCTTGAGTCGATAACTGGCCACTTCCTCATCCATATTGACAGCAATCATTTCCACATTGAGAAAGTGATTTCTGTCTCGCAAAATGAACAATGAGAATGATAGATAGACGTCATTGAGGCGATTGAGTGACTGTTCTGAAAGGAATGAATTAAATTGAGCCATCTTCTCGCGAGCATCATGCATACTGTATGCTCATACGAAGATTCTACATCGAATACGGACAAATAATCCACGAAAATACTCCATAATATCTTCGTTCTTCTCATGTTGAAATCTCGAGAGAAAGTTGTTGGTAGGAAGAAGTCTTCTTTGTAATGCTAAGAGGGGGAAAAGCAGCGAAGATGGGTGAATACCAGATCAAGTACTTATTTCCGATTATATTCTACCGGTAGGAATAGAGAATATAAAGATACTTGAGTGTTATTCCCTGGTCATGTTCAGACAGTTTCCATCCCATAATGCTCACAAGAGTTTGAGTGTTTGCCTCCTTATTTCGCATACTCTTTCATCCATCACAGACAGTTACCCACTTGACATCCTTTGTCGTTGCTAACAAGTTGTAAGTGCATATTTTGCAGATCTTGGATGGTCTTCTCGAAATTTACGGTCGTTCATCACTCACTCGAGTGACTGAGATGACACTGGATGTTATAAATTCATTCTGTCTCATTTGGGGACTACTCGCTCATCGGGAATTCTTACTATCTATAGATAGATAGTTTATTCAATATTGCCATTTCAAATTTATTTTTTAAAGATATTTTTCGATTTTTTACAGGGACAGCGGTGAATGCGCCTGTCGACCTTGTCACTGCCTGCATTGTCACGATATTCTTCATGAGACATGACCGATTCAATGATGAAGGAGAATTACCCGAGGTATGGGGGGGGGGATGGAGTGGCAGAGTGTGGATGGATACTACTTCAATTAGGAATAGGAGGATGGGTCGCACTGGATCATTCAATGAAATAATCTTAAAATCATTAATTTCTTTGTTCAATGCAGGCAAAGTGCCCGTTCTGTCGTGCAGACTTCTGTGTGAATGACATCCATCGTGTAGTGAGATGAGAAGATGATGACGATTGGCATCGATGAGATACGAAGACCATAGAATTATCCCCACTCTCTCCCCATTCTAATTTTCGAGTGATAAAGTATCTATTTCCAAATGCTGAATCTAACGAGCTTTCAAGATCCAATGTATTTAATTTATATTTGATGGAAGATGCTCCGGATATTCGTAATATAAAAAGATGAAGCAATGCCATTCATTAAAAAAATCTATTTTGATTACTTATTATTACTATCTATTTTGACTTTAAAAAAGCATTTGATAGTATTGATCACCGTCTACTCCTTCACAAACTTTTATCATTGGGCTTCTCATCACACATTGTCTCCTGGATTGGCAATTATCTATCTGATAGGTCTCAATGTGTACTCATCGGGAATACCCTGTCCAACCCATCCTCTATTACCTCTGGTGTACCGCAGGGATCGTGTATTGGGCCACTCCTATTCATTCTGTTTATTAACGACCTTTCTAAATCCTTACCCGCCGGCATTAAATACGGAATCTATGCTGAGGGGAATCAAGGGGAATTTCATAGATAGTTTGCAAAGAATTTTATTGTTATCGATCTATGAAGAGAATATCGGGACTTCAAGAACATCGAAAATAAAGAACTGGAATGAATGAGAGCAGAATAAATTACAGACTTTCGTTTATCTTAAAATTTGAACCCATTATCATCTGCATAGTGCTCTTTCAAGTGGTTTCATGCGCATTCGAGAATTTGATAGATTCCTGTTTTTGTATATACTTAGCCGTTCTCTTCTTTTTTTATAGTATAACTCAAACTCTAATCTAATGCGCAAATCGTACTCTGAGAAGATTGAAGAACATTTTTGTTATTCTTAATAATGGAGACATTATGTGTGTGACATGGCATTGGGAGTTATTTGAAGAGACCTGCGAGGAACAATCGTTGACTAGATAATATCACAGAATTCGATTGATAGATAGGGTTTCATCGAATGGGAGGGTTAAAGGGGGAGGGGGAGGGGGGTGGAGAAGGTTTATACTCCAGGATTAATTCCTGCAGGGAAAGAAGGAGAGGCAGTTGCTTGATTATTTGAAGATGATGCTGTATTTCGTGATCTCCATGTGATCATTCCCATTAGGGCGAATGACATTCCAAGGAGAACGGATAGACCCTGAGAATTATTGATTAGATGGAGGAAGAAGGACCTTATACTTACGATCGATACAATAAGAAGTAAATCGAAAAAAGAGAATAGACCAGCGAAGAAAACAATTACACTCAGAAGATTCGCAATGAAGAAAATAGCAGTGTATCCCAATTCCTGGAAGGAATCCAGTCTTCCATTGAGAAAGAGAGAGAGTAATGGACTGTAACTGACAATGAATGGATAGATGGGAGTTGAGATGAGAACAGCTGTATCTATCAAATGGAGAATGAATACTATCAGAGTTACTATCACCTGCAAAATAGTCCATTCATGGAATGCACGTTCAATGAAACCATTCTTTATTCTCTGTTGAAAGACGTATTGATCAATGAGTAATCTATTTTATATGTGGAAACATTCTCGTTCTACCAGCATTCCAATGCAGAATCAGCTCATTTATGTGTACCAGGGGGGGGGGGGATTATTCATCTTTCTCCCCTTGATCTCTCCATCTATTTTGAGTAACCAATAGATAAAGTATATCTACTCACCATGATAACAGATGAAGCCTCAGGGAACCAAATGAATGCACGAGAAGGACAAAGGAAAGAAAAGAGACAGAATAGAATAGAGAGAACCTTAATATTCAATTATTCCCAATATCACATAAAACATTCTCCTGCTTTCCATTATCCACATTTTCCAGATCGTTAAATCTTGCGAAACTTATTCAACAACAAAGCAATTTCCAAATATCGCCAATGCATGATTAATTATCTAATTGAAAACGAATGAAATAGAATGGGTTAACTGACCAAAGTAAATGGTTTGAGAATATGAGGCATTGTCTTCATATCTTCCAGACTCATCTTGTAACTGCAATGAATGAAGAGAGTGACCAAGAGAGAGAAGAAGTGTTTGTAACAGATGATAAGAAGGTATGACTAAGAGTCGACTGAATCCCCCCTCTCCAGAGAAGGAGAGTGAGGGGAGAGGGAGAGAAGAAGAAGGAACTTGTGAAATCGAGGTAAAAGGAAAGAAGCGATCTATCTACGACCAATGAGAGAATAAGGGAAATGGAGAGAGTTGCATTACTACCTTTCCTCTTCAACAGAAACAAACAAAATTGACGAGGAAGAAGGGGAAAGGGAGAAATATGAATGGAAATCGATGAGTGAGATTGAAGAGAACGATAAAGGGAAGAATGGACGACAGAAGCACAAAAACGAGAGGAAAATAGAGAGAGGAAGAAGAAAGAGAGAGGGGAGGGGGGGAAGGGTAGAGAGGTAGAGAGATTAATATGCGAATAAATCAACTGATTTTTGGCTTTAGATATTAATTGTTTGATCATGATTCCAATTATTAGATAGATAGAGAAGGGTAAGGAAATGAACGGTAAAGAAAAAGAAGAAGCTATGAATAAAAGATGTGATAGTAAATTTGAACGAACTAAGTGATGGGAGGGGAGTTGAATGGAATCTAAGACAATTGGCGTGCTTCTGAGTGATAAAAGAAGTGAATGGATGACTGAGATAGAAAAAGAGAAGAAGAAGAAGAAGAGAGAGAGAGATGGAGATGGAATGGCAGAAAGGACATTCTATCATTGTTTACTCTCTTTCTCTTTCTATCAAATGAATGGATTCAATCTATCCTCTCTATCATTCACTCTAACTGAATAGAGATAAGAGAGAGAAGGGGGAAAAGCTCAATTCTAATGGGATATATTATGATCCCTCGTTTCTTCGCAAATCGTTAAAAAGAGAAATTGAATCTAGTCGAATCTCTCATATGAGTCAACTAAGATTACGATGGAATAACTAAAAAAAGGAGTGAAATGGCAAAAAAAGGAAGATGGTTGTTGAATAGAGTGAAAGTAGCCTCACTTAGCCCTTCTCTACCATCTCACCATTATTCCTTTTCTTCTTTTTATATCCCTTTCCTCTTCTTCTTCCTTTTACAGCCATTCTCTCAGTTAATCTTCAACCATCAACCAAGTATATCACTCTTCACTCTTCCTCTTCATTCTCTTCCTTCAATACTCCATCTTCGTCTCTTTTTCATCTACTATCTCAATCAACATAAATCTTTCATCATTAATTCATTTCATGATGGATATCATTCCATTTCTTCCATTTCTTTCATCGTTGATCCGTTTCGTTCCTATTCCCTCTTCAATCTCATCATTTTTATTCGTATATCTCTAAATAGATATAGCATTGAGTGTGTGACTCTTAGTTCATAGACGAAATAACTGAGTGCTCCCATCCAATCACTTTCTTCACTCAAATCAACACTCTTATTCCTCTTCACTCTCGATTAGCATAACTCCCCTCCCCTTAACTCTGATCACTCACCTACCGTATACGCATTCGTGAATCAGAGTCATTTTGCAATACTATTAGATGGTATACGGTAGTACAGTAGTTCATTGATGAGTATCGATCGATGGTTGATTGGATGACACCTTTTCTTCTCACCTTTCCTTTTCTCTCACCCGATTGCTTATCTACCCTTTCGTCTCTCATTATTTCAACTGAAGGAGAGTGAGAAAGAGGAGGAGAGACTCGTCCCTCCCCTCTCTACAAGGCACAACTACCTCCCTCTCCCTCTAATCGCAGCCCCTTCTGTCCATCCTTCCTCCCCTCCCCCTTCCCTCCCTCTCCATCACTCCTTCCATCTACAGTATCTTATCCCTTTCAGATGACATCTTCTCGAAATGGGAAGAAGGATGAGATAATGGAACAGCAGGAGGATACAGAAAGGTTACTATCTACTCCTTATACACATACACAATTCACTCTCATTATCTTCATTTTAATTCTGACTGTAGGTATTTTTTTAAATCAAAATCGGTTAGAATTACGTACATTTCTTTGGTCTGTACGATTATTTGTGCCCATCTTGGTATATTGGAGACTGAATCATTATCAATCCCATTGCTGTTATTGTGATCATTCCATTTGTTTTCTGTATTCAGGGGTCAATGGGATGGCAAATTCGACTTCCTTATGTCAATGATTGCATATGCTGTTGGATTGGGTAAGTGAATGGAATGACTCGACCCCTTTTAGTCCCATCCTAATTCTATTTACCATTCTCTAATGCATTTCAATAATTGAAAGAGTTCGACTCGTGATCATTCTTTTCTTTCTCAGGAAATGTCTGGCGATTTCCTTATCTGTGCTACAAGAATGGAGGAGGTATTTCATTATTCTGATCCTCAGAATGATCTTTGATCTCTTCAGGAACATTTCTCGTTGCATATGCATTCTTCTTCGGTCTCGCAGCAGTTCCAATATTTGTAATGGAAGTATCAATTGGACAATATCTTCAGAAGGGAGCAATGGAAATGTGGAGGATGTGTCCTCTCTTCAAAGGTATTCCTTCTCCCTCTACAGTACTCCTCTACCGTATCCTTCCTTCTCTTCAGGAGTCGGAATCGGTAACGTCGTCATTGCGTTTATGTGTATAGCATATTTCTGTGTGATAGTCTCATGGGCGATATTCTACATGATTTCTTCATTCAATTCGACGTTCCCTTGGGAAACATGCAATAATTGGTGGTAAGAGAAAGATCAAAGATCAAATTAAAGAAATAATTAAATATGTTGAGGAATACTGTAAATTGTCTCTCTGGTAATGAGAATGCAACATTCGTCGCTGCTCTAAGAGCAAAACTGAAATTAGCGAATCAAACGACGGAAACTTCTGTTGAACAATTCTGGGAGTGAGTGAAGAAGAACGAAGAGAGGAGGAAGATGAAATAATTGCAGGAAAAGAGTATTGTATCAGACTGATTCTATTGATGAATTCGGTGGAATTCAATGGGAACTTCTCACTATTATGTTCTTCGCTTGGTTGATTATCTATTTCGCCCTCTGGAAAGGAATCACTTCAGCTAGAAAGGTAGAAAGAGATAGAGATAGGGGAGGAGGGGTAGGAGAGGGAAGAGAGGGAGTGGGGGAGGGGACTTCGTAAGAGGGATGGGAAGAATATTGAGATGAGGGGGGGGGGGGGGTCTATCCATAGACAGACCGGTACACTCTGATACCCTCCACTGATCATGAATGGATGACATCTAGATTAAATCTCTCTAATCGATAATCTTCTCAGTTCGTCTATTTCTGTGCTCTCTTTCCCTATTTTCTTATCTTCGTACTTCTCATTCGTGGTCTAACTCTAGAGGGAGCATCAACAGGAATATCATTTTATCTCACCCCTAATATCACCAAATTAGCTGATACAACAGTGTGGAAGGATGCCGGAACTCAGGTGATTAATTCGATAAGAAATAATTGAATAATCTCCCACATTCAAGGTATTCTATTCGTATGGAGTTGGATTCGGTGCTCTCATTGCTCTTGGATCTCACAATAAGAGAGATCATAACTGTTTCAGGTAATCAATCCTTTTCCCTTTCTCTATCATAAATATTCTCTCTTCAGAGATGCAGTCACAATGTGTTTCGTTAATGGATCAACCTCAATTATTGCTGGATTCGCAATCTTTTCCATTCTCGGTCATATGAGTGTTATCGCCAATAAGGATATCGCTGAGATTGTCAAACCAGGTACTCCCCTCCCCCCTCTCTTCCCTCTCCTTGATTCCTTCATCTAATCAGGAGTTGGTCTTGCCTTCCTTGCATATCCCGAAGTTGCCACTCGACTTCCTCTTAAACAATTATGGGCTTTCCTATTCTTCCTTATGATTACTATTCTTGGATTGGATTCACAGGTTAGATAGATCCTTCCTCTTCATTCTTCAATCTCTTCTTTAGGTTTGTATGATGGAAGGACTCTTCACTGCATTGGAAGATGCCTTCCCCATTCTCCGTCGACACAAAAAGGTAGGAAATGGGGAATCAGCTAGATGTCTCTTTCTTCTTCAGATAGCCCTTGGTATCTGCTGCTTTGGATTCTTCCTTCTGGGTATTCCCATGGTGACCTACGTCAGTGAATTAATCAATACTCTTACCGTAATCTCCTCCTTCCAGTCGGGAGTTCATTGGCTCAATCTTTTTGATCAATACGGTGCATCTGGTTATGCTCTTCTTTTTGTTGTATTCTTCGAAGTGATTGGGCTCTCATGGGGATTCGGTTAGTTCATTATAGTATTTCAATGAAGAGTTGATTTATTAAGGTGCTGAGAAGATTCGTGGAGCAATAAAGAGTATGACGGGTATTCAATTGAGTAATGTGTGGGTTCTCCTATGGAAGTTTGCCTCTCCAATGACTTCTTTCGTTAGTCCATCATAATCTTTTATCTCTTCTTCATTCTTCATTCCATTCAGCTTCTATTCGTCTTTTGTATAGTCTACTTCAAACCTCTTCACTATGCGGGAACTGATAAACCTTATCCGGTAGAGTATTTCCATTCTCATTCATTAAATTACTCTATTAATCTTAGACATGGGCGACAGCTTTTGGATTCTTCCTTTCTTCATGTTCAATGATCTCCATTCCTCTTTATGCTCTCTATTATCTCATATTTGAAAATCGTGATTTATCCTTCAAGGAGGTAACCTTTCCCCTAAATATAAAGAATGGATAATTTAATTCTGTTCAGAGATTAATTCGTGGTTTCCGTCCTTCTTCCATCAATGAGAATAATGGAACTCAACGTGCTGAAGAAATGACTTTCCTTCCTCAGAATCAATAGACTCTCTTTCTCTCATTTAATCGATTGGTCTCCAAAATGAGTCAGTATCTGACCTCTTCCATAAATTCTCCGGTAGTTTCATCGATCAAAGATCATCTTCTTCATTCTCTCAGTGTATTGTCTCTACTATTCGATAGAGAATGTCAATAATTGTCCTTCTTTCTACTCAATAAATGTTCACTCTTGTATCAACCATAATTATAGGGAAGGGGACTAACTGGTTGTTGTGTGTTCTCTCTCATAACAAATAGAGACACAATATGGGGACTATCGTGTATGTCCATTCTTCCATTCTTCAATTCCATTAATCCCTTCCTCTACTCAACTATTATCTCACTTCACAGTCAACATAATATTTTATCCAACTACGAACACTTAGAAATTACAAATAGAGATGGAAAAGAGCATCGGAGCATAGAGATAATCAGTCTCGAAATGGATGCACTTAGTGAAAAGGGTTTGTAAATGGATTGACCCCATTGAACACGATAAATGAAGGTAACTGGACAGAGAGAAGGAGGAGATGAACATACTCATACACCGTCACCGAATGGAGAGAAAGAGAAGGGAAAGGGGACTCAGATGGTATTGGATAGTGAGAAGAATAGTACATCTTTCCTTCCTTGCTTCTGCTTGAATTGTTGTGGTTCTATAGCCTTGAGTATAGCAGCCAATTTAGTGACCATTTCAGCCTTAGGCAGTTCTCCTCCACAACGAGCCTTGATCTTCGTCAATAGTTCCTGATAAGGATACGATACGCTCAACATAGACAAATAAGGATACCTTTGTTGTATATGGTTTTGTCCTTAGTAGTTTCCTGACCATTTCCTCAGTGAGTCCTTCTTCCTTCTCTTCCTTTACCTTCTTCACTTCTGGTCCCTATAACTACTCATTCTTCCATTCCATCCTATAAGTCAGTGTACCTTGGGAGTATCATCAGCAGGTCTCTTTATTCCAATGGAAGTTCCTGCTCCTCCATCCATAATTCCTCCTTTCTTTGGCATAAGAATAACAGAATCTAATTTATCCTTATCGAGATCGTCCACTTCCGAATCCGATCCAGACGAATCTATAATTCATTACATTAAAAAAAAAATCCATTACAATTCCCTTGAGAGATAATACACTACAATTTCGGAGTGCTCATATGCAAAAGTTTTTTTTTTAAAATGTTTACTAATAATTGTAATTTTTATCGCTGGGCCAATTCGAGAAATAATAATAAAAAATGTTTGCAACATTTTGATAACATTGAATATTGCTGCTCTTTTCACATCCCTTTCTTTTTGCCTTTTTCTTTTCAAAAAAATGTATTGTAATATGTATGGTAAA
Organism: Pristionchus arcanus; assembly: GCA_900490705.1. Taxonomy (NCBI): domain Eukaryota; kingdom Metazoa; phylum Nematoda; class Chromadorea; order Rhabditida; family Neodiplogasteridae; genus Pristionchus; species Pristionchus arcanus. The sequence goes on from LS487909.1 coordinate 221,637, forward strand.
CCAGCTGCTGTATTTCGAGATAGTGACGATGCCTGATAAGAGTTTGCCACCTCTCTAGCTGCACTCAATCAGGGGGCATAGATCAGTCTGGCATGTCAGAGGGCAAAAGTTCACTATGCCCCCAATCCCTTGCACCCCCCCCCCCGTCCCTTCCCTTCGGTTACCTCTCTCCTCAATATCGATACGACGTTTCTTATCATCATCATCTTTTCTGTTCAACAGCTTCTTCTCTGAAAATAATCAATGTTGTATAATATGATCTACCGGGAAGGAATATCATATCCGTTCCACTGTTGATCTGTAGACTTAATCCCCCCCCCCCCTATCTCCCTCTCTCCCGACTAGACATTTGATCTGATTGATCACTTCTCTCATCATCTTCCTTTTCCTCTCATCATTCCTCACACGTACTTTCTACCCTGTCTCCATGCCCTTCTCTCTCTCTCTCCCTCATTCGATAACAGAGTACACCCATCCCATCATTCATTCCTTCTTCATACCTGGATCATCTTCATCATCTTCACTACTATCATCACTCTCCATTAATTTCTTCAATCCTTCTTCTTCAGCCACTCCAACCAATGCCTTCTCCACTTTGTCTTCCATTGGAATATCACGACTGCAATTCTTCCATTACTCATTATTGTATTACTCATTACTCGCCCAATCTTAACAATCTCCTATTCATTCAACCCCTTCATAGTACTATCAAACGAGTTCATACAACTTCATTTCTCATTCATGGTTCTCTCTTTTCGTCTCTTTTACTCTTTCCTTTCTCTCTTACAGTCCTCTTTTCTCTTCTATTCAAGATTTCTTCTGGTCTTCCATCAGAAGGGGGGATAACATTCACATGTGACTCCTTCTTCCTATCATTTCCTCCCTTCATTCACCTATTCTTTCTTTTCTATCAGAGAAATAAGAGAGAGAGTGGATAAGATAAAGAGAGTTCTCATCATTCCTACGTGAGTTCTTTACCAACTGCCGTCTTTTCTCTATTTCACGTCAGAGATTGCCCTCTCTTTCCCTCCCTCTCTCCATCTATCTATCTCCATCCTCCTTCCCTTTCAGCTCTCTCCTCTCCTCTCTCTCTCTCTCTCTCTTCTCATCCGTACTCTGTTCTCTCCTTCTCTCTGATGGTATTCCCCCCTCTCTTCCCGATTTTCCGCTTCATAACCACTTAGCTTCTTCTTCTTGCTTACGTCAATTCACCGATATCTCATCGAAAGAGACATTCATACTACGACGTAATGTAGATTTAGTTCCGATGAACCGATCAGTTTGATTGACAGTATCATCACTAATCAAATCATCCTTTTAATCCCATTCTTATTCACTTCATTCTATCATCATAGTATCGGTCTATTCCGAATGTCTTCTCCTTCATTCTTTCCCATTCTTCCTCTCTTCTTCTTCCTCATCCTAGTATCTCTCCATCCTCTCTCATCTCTCCATCGGGTAGATCATCTCCCTCTATGTTCTCTTCTCTTCTTCATCTTCGTCCATTCTTTCTTCTAATTCAGAACTCATCTCTCTCTTCTCTTTCCTCTTCAATGCGTGATAAGGAGAGATTCATCTACACTGTTCGTCATGGAGAGAGAATGGACAATGTTGATAAGACATGGAAGATATCAAGGAAGGAGAAGGGAGAGATATGGGATGATCCCCCTCTAACGTCAGTTCCTCATTCCTCTTTCCTCTTTATATCTTTCTATTCAGTGATCGTGGATTGAAACAGGCATCAGAGACGGGAGAATATCTCTCATCTCTTCCAATCACTGCTGTATTCGTCTCTCCCTTTACTAGAACTATTCAGACTGCTACTCAGGTGCTCTCTCTCTCTCTCTCTCTCACTTATCATATCTTCTCTCCTTGCAGATATTAACCCAATTTGACTCTCCTCCTCCATTGTATATCGAGCCAGGATTGGCAGAATCTCTCAATGCGTGTATGGATCCACCGGGTATTCCATCCAAGGACCAAATGAGGTAAACTCTTCATCTATCTATTCCTAATCCTTCTAATTCCTTCAGGAAACTGTCTCCATACATCAATTTCTCATACACTCCAGTGTATTCTCTTCCTCTTCCTCGTGAGAATGGAGGAGACATTGGATGTTATGCAAGGGTGGCTCATACCATTCAATCTCTACTAGACAACACCTCAGGTAGACAATCCATCTCTTCCTCCTCTTGGTTTGATTCATTCTTTCGCAATGGTTTGCCCTTTAGAAGGCATTTCCTCCTCGCCCCCTCCCTTCCCCTTCTCTCCTCTCTCTTTGTCGCTCCTTCTATGGGGATTCCCCCCCCCCCTCTCGTTGACAGAACCCACGAGAGAAATAGATGGACGTTCTTTGCATTCTCTATCTCTCTTTCGTCCCTCTTTCTCAGAGATAAAAAAGAGAAGAAGAAGAAAAAGAAGGAATAAGAGAAGAAAATGAGCGGGGCAAGACACAATCCACACACCCATTCCCCCCCCCCCCTTCCCTTCCCTCTGTCTCAAGGAATGCAGCCATTTCAGCGAATATTGCAGCAGCAATTACTCCATCCTGAAGGATAATCCCCCCCCCCCCTTCCCTTCCTCCTCCTTCATCCACATGTGAATGGATCAAGGGAGGGAACAAAATAGACAACATTTAAGTATTAGTAAATAGACCCGTCCTCGCACACAAAATACAAGTGAGCAAAGTACTATGGTCATCAATTGATCTCTCTCAGGGAATATTCTAATCGTTTCTCATGGATCTCCAATTGCTTCGTCTCATCTCTATCTCTTCTCTCGATGGGCATACGTAGGACAATGCACTGTATCCACCATTGCATACAGAAAAGGAGTCTACGTGTGAGTTACTCCCTCCCCCCCCCCTACTCTCAAATGCATGTTTCAACATTTAAGCAATGCCACACGTTCAGTAGTTTTAAAAGCCTTCGAACAAAATGCAAACGTTAATCATCTAGATATACAATTTGCAGTCCACTTTCAATCGGTGATTCCTCTCATCTATCGAATCAATCTAATCTCCATCGTGTTCAATCGAAGAAGGGAGAGACGGAAAAAGCCGAGGAATTGGAGAGAAATGTGATAGAAGAGAGAAGTGAGTACACCATCGCACTCGATAAATGAGAAAAGGAGATAGATTTAATATATGTGAACTGATAGGGGATAGTTTTTATTCAACGCATCAAATCAAGGCGCATATTTTGACACAATTGCTAAATCCCAAGGTCGAGATTTTTCAAAATATGTACGTAACCGGCTCGTTTGGGTACAAAATGCACTATAGGAATCTCTTTTTTTCCTTTTCTCGAATTTCTCTAAAACATGAATCATTACTATTTCAGAGATGGCTGAATTGGAAGGAAAAGAGAACGCATAGAAGACAATGAAGAAGTAGAATATAAAATTGACTCACTCTGAATCAGATCCTGAGTCACTCATATAATCGTATTCCCTTCCCTCATCTTCACCATCCTCCGATTCATACTCTATAATCAACCAATTAATTATCCAATCAACCCAATCAATTAATCGATCATATTGATCTACCCTTGACTCAACTGACATTGTATTTCACTAGGAACCTATAGGATTAACAACGGGAACAAACTCTTTTCACATGTCATCTTTCCATTCCGTATCAAAGACTCCGATAAATGATTACTACCGTATCCCTGTCGTCTACATGAATGCCTAGAAGGAATAATATAACTGACTAGCAACTTCATCAGAATTCTCCACTTTAACTCTTTTGTCCTTCCTTGGTTTCGCTCCCTTCTTTACTTTCTTCTTCTTTTTCTCCCCTCCATCTTCATCTTTTTCATCATCTCCTTCTGATCCACTCGATGAATGTTCATCTTTGATCATCTATAATCAATTCCATCTCCTTCCCTTCCCTCCTCTCTTCTTCTTCTTCTTCTTCTTCCTACTCACCAATCCACTCTTTCTTCCCTTCTTCTGTTCTTCTTCTTCATCAGCTTCTTTCTGTTTCATTTTATCCAATATCTGAGCCCGAAGAGCGAATTGATTCATCACTCGATTTCTGTAATACAAATGGATTTAGGAAGATGGGCGCGGTTTAGTACGAGTTATCATTCTGTATCCATTCCATATCTATATCGTACCTCTTAGTGAATTCCTCTTCTGCCTCATCAATATCGAGAGTTTTATGAGTGATTGCAGGTACAAATCCATGCCAGTCATCCACTTTGTATGCATGGAATTCCTCTCCATTCTAGAATGGCCAACTTTTGATCATATCCCCTCCCCATACCTTCTCACCTTGAGGAATAGCCAATAATCAGCATGCGTTCCTGCAGCTTCTCTTATTGAATGAAGTTTCTTCTCCTTTCCATCAGCTTCACTAATTTTCATTCTCCATGGTTGTTTATCAATTGAATATTGATTAGCTCTCCTTCCCAATTTCTTTCTTCTTGCTTCTTCCCTTGCAGCCTTAATTCATCTCTTCATCCTTCTTTCCTTCACTTTATCTTACCTTTCCATATTCAGTTCCTTCTCCAAAGTCTTGTACAGCAGCCAATCCACTAGTGAGAACTCTATTCTCCTCTCTTTCCATTCGAATATCACATTCTGGATTGGCCCATGTCGTCGGATCAATCTAGAGATACCAAGTATACACTCACAATACACTAGCTCACCTTGATCGAGTTGTTGAACTTGAGCACAGTGAAGCGCTTCATGTCATTCAGTCTGTAAGTATAAAAAAGACGATTGAAGGATCCGTAAAAAAAAGAAGAAGAAGAAAGTAGCACTCACTCGGGAACCTTGACAACAAACTCCGAGTTGCCTGGATTCTTGGCCATAACTCTTCTCTCAAATTATTGAATACAAAATTGTATTGATCATTTTAAGATACATAGGAGGTAAATAAACCCCTGACCAAAAGAAACTCCAATAACAAGTAATATTTAAAATTTTATACTAATCAATTATTAACAATAACAAAAGAAATAACAGACAATCTAAAGAGACAATTAATCATCCTAACGGAAGCCTAGAAAATAGATTTTGATCTTCTCTCCATCATTTCGGCCTTCAATACTTTCATACGAATCGTTTGTGCGATTTCCTGAGAATATCCCAATTTCATAAGATGAAAAGGATAATTGATTTCTCACCTCAGCCCTTCTATTCTGTCCGTAGTAATCATGGAAGTTTCCTTCTGGATCGATAAGATACATGATTACAGTATGATCGACGATATAATCATCAGGAGCAGTCTTCGGTCCTTCACTGTGGTACACTCGGAATGTCTTCGCCACTTTATTAACCTAATAATATGAAAGTTTGTTATTGAAAGAAACAATTATTCATTTTCACATTGAGCTTACACATATCTTGAATCATTGTTATCCGGAAGAAAATTTTGTAAAAAAAAACTGAACATCGCCAATCCCTATGTAACCGATAGGAGGATGCAATATATAATTCTGATCAAAGTCGGACTAGATAATACGAGGAATGGTAATCCTCACCAATTGGAACAAATGAATTTATTGTTATTTATAATTTTCGACTTACTTGTTCCTTAGTTCCCGAATATCCTCTTAGTTTAGGAGAGAACTCTGCACAATATTCCTTCACTCTTTTGAGTGTGTCTCGAGCAGGATCGACCGAGATAAAGATGGGAAGAATCTTCACGGGATTCTTGTCCCTTTCCAATTGTTCCACAACCTGCATCAATACAAATAAAGTTTTACTAATTGAAAATAGATGAATATTGAGTGATTATTAGATCGGCCGTGAGCACCATTGAACCGGAAAGCAGGGCCTACCCTGTTTGTAAATTCAAACCCAGAGAGATCGAAAGATCCTTTTAAAGCTTTTATATTTCATTTAAAAACCGTCCTAGACTAGATATAGCTGATTTCACACTACAGCAACAAGATTTACTTCCCACGTATGCTTAGCTAATATACATACATTACATACATTTATCCTGATTCAAGGCATAGTGCCTGCAGGGGGGACACATTAGTAACAATATAATAGGGATTAAAAATAGATCTTTCTGAGCAATGACCAGACAAATAGATGGAAAGTATAAATGAGCAGCTTCCTTTCTCACCTTGACCATTTTCTCGATTTCATCGGGGCAGATATCGGGACAGTGAGTGAAGCCAAAGTATAGAAGAAGCCAATTTCCCCTGAGCATCTTTTTTTTTGTGGAAAAGCAATTATTGAACTTACTTTAGCTGTTCGCTTCCTTCTAGTCTACCATCAGTATTTTGTAACTCCCAATCTCCTCCAATTCTCGCCTTTCCAGCAGTCAATTTTCGTTGTTTCTCCGCCTCTTCCACTCTCTGAACGGAAGTCTTTCGCAATAATATCGAAACGAGACGAATGTTCTCACCACTTTGCGAATATATAAAAGGGCAAGTAGCATGGATCCTCCAACGACAAATGTACCCAGAACAGTCTTCCATGTAAAAATGTGACTGCGTTCATGTGCCTTTTGCTGAACAATTCAGATTCAAATAAAAGCAAAAGCTCTCATAGTAAAAAAAAAGTCAGTATTGTGATATATTAAATACTACAAAATATACTACATACTAATACTACCCAACATCATCAAATCGAAGTTACTACTAGCCATGCTTGGCAATATGAGCATAAATATAAAAATACGCAATGGAACTATTATAATACAAATAAAAACGAACCTCACTGAGTTGTTTGAAGTTCATGAACTTTTTGTCGATTTCCGGCTCAGTTTTTCCATCCTTTAAACTTTGCTCAAATTCCTTGCCCAGCTTCTCTGTGATCTTTTTCATCTCATCGTCTATTTTATCGTGTTCGTTCTTCAATACGACACGGGAAGTAGATAAAATTCGCGAACTACTTGGACAGGAACATCCTTGTAGTCGCAAAAGAGATTGCATGACACGCCGAGAGAGCATCTGAACTTTCAACTATTATATATTAAAATGTACGTGAGCTACACGAGTGCATATGTAACGATATCTAAACTTTAGCATTGTGCTTCCTACTACCCCAAGCTCCAAGAAAAGGTTGAGTATTTTATTTACAGTAGCCAATCCCGGAGTAGAGGTCCATCACGACCTGCATTATCCTTCGGGTCAGAAGGAATATGATCCTCATGAACATAATATTACACAGTGTACGCGCTTCATGAAGGAACTAGATAAGATATTTATGAGACATAAAATAACGCAGCAGAGAACGACGATGAATGTATTTTCCGAGTTCTCTGTTTTCGTTCTATTATCTACGGCATAAGCTAATACAAGAAGAGAGCATTTCTGACACATGATCAAATCGGGACAGGGTTTTTGTTTTGCAAAATTTTGCAAATCGACTATATTCAGTCAACAGTTCTAGACAAAGGCGTGACACTAGGTCTATAACTACATACGTTTCAGAAGACGAAAATGAGAGTGATGGAAAAAAAACAATTAAAGGGAAAAACATGATTTTTGCATGCGGCTTTTTTCCGAAAAAAAAGTTTTTTCGGCATTCGGCACAGCATCATTTTAGCATTGGCGCATTCGGAAAACACACCACGACCACACCGATCAACGACTAACTTATGGCTTCGATCCCGGTCGTAGAAATTTTTTTGAAAAAAGTTGTTCGTTGTTTTCTTGTTGTTTTAGCTTATTTCTTGTGTTTATTGATAATGAATTGTTGTGACAGGCGTATCTGAAACGTAACTCAATGGAAGCGGATGAGTACTTTAAAACGTATGATGCTCTCGAAAAGGTAAAAAATATTCATTCACGTTTTACTTGGCTAATTCAGGATAAACATAAATCTCGTATAGCTCTACGGATCCGAGATACATGCGGAATTACTCAAATAATTTGGTCAACTTTTGATTATATGTCTGGCCCTGAACTTCGTTTTGTTTGGGATGTAAGTGTTCCATATAGTTCTTTCATTCACACAGTTTACACAGGTGATTCCTTCGAATGAATCGTTAACTCCAATAGATCTTTCTGGTGATGAGGAACCAAGTGGATCAGGAGCTGACGATGAAAGTCTTGATTCGTCTATGACTAATTCGAGTATACAATTCGAAGAAATCGATGACGTGCTTCAGGTATTTCGTTTTTTTTATAAACCCATGAAAATTGAAGATAAGCATAGTTCAGACTGATCTATCAATGCTAGACGATAATACCACTATGGACACTTCCATCTCGAGGTTCCTTGATGATTTCATGAGTGAAAGCAGAACAAGCGAACAGTCTGGTACAAGAACTATTGATGCACTCACCGTAAGTGTTCACAATATTATATTACTCATTATCTATATCGTTATAGTTATTTTAATAAAAAGGTGATTAGGAAGTGATTTGTTGATGCAGGATTCGTTTGCATCATCTGTTCATATTGGTCTCCCTCTGGATGAGAGTACGGACAGTTTCGATTCACTAAAGACGCAACCACTCAACGGAGATGCACCCCTAGTTAGAAATTATCATTATTTTTTCCAGTATTCTCTTTTTTAGTTGTTTGTTTTCATATTCGGATTTTAAAAAAATTCTGCAGGCTACATCATCACCTCAAGAGGGTCGTACTCCTAATGGAATGAATTCCGATAGAAGGACAAGATGTGATGATTCTCATTCAACTTCTTCCACTCAAACTGCTGCTCATTCTATGGTAATGGAGAATGAAGAAGAAGGACAATATGAGGACGATACTGATTGTAAGTGCTATAAATGGTAATTGGGGGGGGGGGCACCTGAGATAATCATGTGCTTAATCATTCTCCCAAGTGACTATTATTATCAGTTCCATAATTTGAGTGTTAACATCCGGATACGTTGGTTCTGAGATGATGGAGAGTCATGAAGATTTGCCGTATTCTCCCTACTCAATTCTCTCTCCTTCGGGAACACGACTAGATTCTGATCCAACGTTAACTCCATTCAGTTTGATACGGTATCTTTTTTATCCTTCACGAATGCGCAATTTGTGTTTTCACAAAACATATTCTTATCGAGCATTGAATTGATGGATAATGTATATCAGTCCATCATCTCCTTCATCGTGTTCTTCTGATCTCTTCATTGATGACGTCACTCTTGATGTACAGGATGATCTCCCTTCTGATGAGGAATACATTGCAAAATTCGTTCTGGCTGAACAAATATGCAGGTAACACTTGTTGTTGTTTTTTTCGAATAGTGATATTCATATCTAGTTGCTATACCTTTCACTTGTTTCACTGCAAGTGTGGAGGCTCACTTGAGGTGCCGATCTCTGTATACAGGAAAAAAGGTCATTGTTGATTTTTCAAAACGGAATTTGGACTTTTTTTTTGCGGCAAAACCCTACTACTGAATTAGGGTTTATTGAATTAGGATTTATTGAATTAGGTGAATTAGGAATTAGGGTTAATTAGGGAATTAGGAATTACTTACTGAATTTTTCTTTTGTCCATTCTTTAGCACTGCGAAGCTCACCAATGTCTAAATGTGAAATGAGTGGTATTACAGTACTCAATTATCATCGAATCCTCTCGTTCACAAGATGATGATGGTGGCCTCTCGTCGATTGAATGTATCCTCTTTCCTATTTTCATCCACTGATGGAAGTCCAGTAAAGAAAGGAGGAATGCATGCACTCTCTTTTGTTATGAACTACAAAAGGTAATGGTGAACAAATTTGGACTACTTGAATGTGTTCATGAAATGATGAATGAAGCAAGTATGAATTGCAGATATAAATGGTACATGGATAGACACAATATCTTCGAAGGAGTTATCACTGATCTCGTTCCTCGTATGAAAGCATCCATTATGGCTGTCAGTTTTGTTCCTTTTTTTTCGTTATACGCATTTAACAATTTTATATACTGGATTACAACAAGAATATCGACTTTTTCCTATGTACTTGGGATGTGAACAGGAGGGGAGAAAGAATCCTAATAATATTGATTTGTGTCAATCTTCATCTCCTCCATCAATGATAATAGCCTGTTGATCATGATGTAGAATTGGCGGACTTATCGTCAATACCGTGGACGAATCCTTAAATATTCAAAATGATCCCTCATTTCGGAAACTAGTCTTTGAATGTAATCAACTTGCATCGGCATATCCTCTCGCGGTATTCCATTTCTTCTTATACACATCTCCACTTCTTTTTCTTGTACTCACTGAACCTCCATGGGTGTAACTCTGAAATTTATGTTTCAATAACTAGGGTATTTTCTCTTGAATCTACTCACTTTCACTCCATATTCGTTATTATTCCTTTTCGGGCATGGACAATACTCTCCATCACGACCTAAACAAAATATTGTCTGACCATAAGGAATGACCATAAGGATTAACGGGATGACCTTTACCTTTACCTTTACCATAAGGAATAATATAATTGATAACCTGTCTCTCCGATACTTCCCCGTCCTCCTCGTGAGCCATCTTCCCCTCTTCTTCCTCTTCTTCCTTCATTACCAGGTGGTCCCATTGGCCCAGGAATTCCATCCGGTCCATTTTTTCCGTGAGGTCCGTATGATCCAATGGGACCAATGAGACCGGGAAGTCCGCGATCTCCCGGTAGTCCTCGTCCTATTCGAGCATTATTCCCGGGAGCTCCGTTTAGGCCCGGTTCCCCATTTCTTCCACGTTCTCCTTTTTCGCCTGGAGGCCCAGGTTGTCCCAATCTGGTTCCATATCCCATGACGCCAGGCTCACCGGGAGCTCCCAAAGGTCCATGATATCCGGGAGCTCCGTCGGCCCCTCGAGGCCCTGGAGGTCCTGGCGGGCATTTTGTACACTGTGGCTTGGGACATGGATGTCCATATGCCACAGAAGGAAGTGCATGATCTCCATCTGGCCCATCGGAACCGGGTGTTCCGGGAGATCCAGGCTCTCCAGCAGGGCCTGCAATATCTATGCATAAACATAGCATGGGCTAGTGGCAATGTGTTTTGTAAAAAAAACAACTTTCAAATCAGTCAAAAAAATATCGAAAAAAACAAGAAAATTTATATTGCTACCGTACTGCGAGCTGGGTTGTTAGAGTTGGATCGCGCTTTGGATCACTTTTATCATTTAAATACGTTGAAACTTTACCTACGGGCCCATCTGGACATTTTATTTCTTGAATAGGGCCACATTGACATATTGCTGCTGATCGAGGATGACGACCATAGAGAATAGAAGGAGAAAGGGAAGATGATGAAGGAGAGGAAGAATGGGGAGAGGACTTCATCTCTATCCATGCATGTTCTGCATAGATCTGAAAGAGAATGAGAGATTGACGATGCAAGGAAAGGAAGAGAAGGGGAACTCACTGTGAATGTATCGATATCATTGATGGATTCATCGTAGAATGATTTGAGATCATAGAAGATGAATGGTAAAAAAAAAAAGGAGATGAATGATAAAAAAAGAAGATGAATGATAGGGAGATAAGTGAGAGAATAAGAAGAGACGATGAGAATATTGAGAGGAAGACCAACCATCGATGGGAGGTCATGAAGAGAGAAGAGAAGGAGGAAGGGGGAGGGAAGGGAAGACTGGAAATGGTAGTTGGAAGTATATATGGGAAGATGAGGGGACAAAGACAGATGGAGATTATTCTTCTATGAATGAATAGAGACAGTACAAAGTAGAGTAAACGAGCTCATAAATGCAAATGTAAAGAATGAGGGCTCGTTTTTGTGAGAGGAGGAGAAGGAAGGTCAAGAGGGGTTATGAAGAGAAGAGAATGAGAGTAGTGGAATTGAGATGGAGAATGGAGCGTAGTGATGCCATACTTTTACTCTTCACTAATTGATGGTCTTATTCGTCATGGAATAAATGTCTTCAGTTCGGAATTGATATTAAAATAGGTTTACGAATAATGTGAATTATGTTTTTGATTTTAGGAAGAGAATGCTGATACGGTGGTTCGATTGACAAGTGAGTGGAGTAAACTTCTCTCTGTGATGGGAAGTCTCGAACGATTCCCTCTTATGCCGTCCAGCTCAACACTTAAAGTTTGTCATGTATTTAATAAATGATAAGACTCTGCACTTTGGAATTGATTTGTTTCAAACATATTTTGAAAAATTACCAACCTTTTTTTTTAAAAACATTAATCCAGCTGGGCGCAATTGAGCCCATGTACATATCATTTCCAATCATCAAAAAATGGAATGTATCCCACCCCCCCCCTCCTCAATGATGTGATAAGAGTTCCATTTTGAGATCAAACGAACATTCTTCTCTACTCCTTCTCCTCCTTCATCCATCTCTCCTCTTCTCTCTAAGGCTATAACTGCATGTCTTCAGTCAAGAGGGAATTGTGTCGTCGTTGGATCTAATCTTTCCTCTCTCAATAAGGTTAGTATTTATATCATTATCTGTTTTCATTTAAGTGATAGTGAATTTTATAACACGCAGAGGTAAAATAACCCCTCTCGAAAGGACCTACGTATGCCACATTTTTAGCCAATTTGAACAAAAATTAGAGAAAAGCATGCCACCATTCCATGAAATCAAGGTAGAATATCCGAAACCTAACCCCCACACGTAAAAAAATCTGAAAATCTTAGAAAAGCACACCACATTTTGAGTTTCGTGACCTTTGTATTTGACCCCTGATAACACGGGATACCAAAGGGCTAATAATAGATATATGGATGACCTGCAAGTGATGAGTTCTATTCTTCCATTGTCTCACGTGGTGGTCTAGTTACTCATCAACAACCCTCTTTTTTTTTCCAACTTCCCCTACGCCCTCTTTCTCTCCGATCATTCTTGACACTCAATTCTTCTCTATTGACGAGTCCTTAATCACCTGATTGATTACACCATAGGGAAGTGATAGACCAAAAGGAAGACGATATAACAAAGAGGGATTGAGTGATGTGATCTCATCCATCCATCATCCATTCAGTTATTACATACTCTTCTTCTCTTCGTTCCTCTTTCACTTCGATTTACTTGTCTTCGACCGTACACTCATGAGTATTCCCATCTACTCGGATTGTGTGCTGTCAAGAGGGTAAGAAGAGAGAGAGAGAGAATGGAAGAATGAATATGAATGAATGTCTTGCAGTCGTCTCTCCCTTCTGTACTTCACAATGCCATTCATTCTTCATGGCCCATCTCCATCATAGATATGGATCGATCGATAGTCCTCGTATCAACTCCCTTCCCTAAACATGGAGTCAATAAGATGAGGTCAGATTACGACGACAAAAAAAGAAAAGTGTGTGGGGATCATTTCTTTCTCATTTTGTCTCGTTCTAGCGGACTTGGTGCTTCTCCATTCATTCCCTTTTCTTCACATCCTCTCTTCTTCACATGACTCTTTGATTCTTTCATACTTAATTCCTCTCCATTCCTATTTTCACTGAAGTGACATAGGAATAATTTGAGAGGAAGAATGAGCAAATAATATAAAGTTGTAATAACTACAGGGCCGAGCAATCAGCAGTGAATTCGATATTGGGGAGTGCCGAAACATCGAAGAAAAATCGATCATTGTGAGTTTAATGAAATAATTCAGATGGTTAGTGAATATTCAATTAAGGGAATTGATTCGTGTTCGCCCATTAGACAATGTGATCTCTTTCTTGAGAAGACTCACTTTACTTCCCGTTGAAGATTCAGCAAGGTTGAATCATATCGATGGAGGATAATTGAAGTGAAGTTCCCATTGCAGACTTGGATTCATCGATCAATTCAATCTGTGTATCGACAATGCTGCTCGATCATTCATTGACTACGTCAAAGATGCGAGGTGAGAGATAGATGCCCCCTCCCTCCCCC
>LS487909.1:235407-328384 GCA_900490705.1 Pristionchus arcanus
TCTCCCCTGCTCCCTCGCCCACTCTGACTGATGAGAGAGTGAAGAGTGGGAGGGGGGGGGGAAAGAGAGCATCTATATCTATCCATACTCAGTTCATCATTATTTATTTATTAGTGAGTATGGGAAAGAGACGTGCTCACTTGTTTTTGACTCAGACACTCATCTGAGATTCATCGAGAGTCTCACTCTTTAATCGATGAAACAAAAAAGGGATAGTCTCAAACAATGGGATCATTATCCTTCCAAGTTAACAAAAAAAACCCTGAAATTTAGAAGAGTTGAAAAAAGTAATATTGTATTTAAGTGAGCCATGGGATAAGAGTCATGCTTGTCGTTCGTCTTCCTTCTCTCTATCTACTACAAGGAAAGCACTCGATCTCACCAATGATAGTAAGACCTTTTGTTTATATTTAAAGTGTTTTGACTTTGGAATTTATCAAGTGACGCTAAAAAATAGCTGCTTTGCTGGATTTAATTTCGTCTGACATGGTCGTTACATTATCCCCCCCCCCCATCTCTCCCCTCTTGCTTACAACACAGAGAGGTATTTAATGAGTATGCTCATTAGTCCGAGTGCATCGTATTGATGAGTAATGAAAACGTGCGAATGATAGTGGAGTGAATCATTATAGTGAATCCATTTCAGGTTGGTTCCACTGTGTATTGGCGAGGGCTGAATTGATTCAACCAGAGATCACACAATTTGTATATATGTGAGTAGTCATGACCATTTTATTTGTACCAATTTTACCAAATACCTCATTTCGAATTGTTACCCACCAAAGAATATTGAGATTCTAAATTGTTTTTAAATCTGTGATAGTTTTAATTGCGTGCTAAGTACGAATGTACCATATCATTTCTACTAATGTAAATATCGCTTGCTTTTGAGAGCTCAAATTTACAAACGCTATGCATTTCCTTGATTATTGTCTGATGAGATTACGTGTTCATTAAAAAGAAGAGATTCTTTACTCAGATAAAATAAATAACAGATAAAATGATTATTATAACCCGTTGGTTTCACAGAGATATATTAGAGAGATCACTTGGATGGAATGAAATCACGAATAATTATTCTTCTTTACAAAACGGCCGAATAGCTCCTTTCCATATGTGGAGAATCGTCTATTATCTCCCTTTGGATTGAAAATGACTCTACTCCTTGCTTCGACACCTCAATTAACATAGTCATGAGAGAGACTAAAGATGAATCTGAGATGCTCAGATTTTTTTACTCTGACGTCAATAGTAATTAGTGAAGAATACTAACTTGGTGCGATGCATTTATAGTAGATAACAACAGTGAAAGTGAGGAAGACTGCGAATCCAAGAAGAGCGAATGTTATTATTTCCCCCTCTTGGAAACCCTGTAATTCATTTGAATCATGTTCATTCAGTGTAACACTATTTGGTAGATTTCCCTCGGTGATTACTTTCTTTCCCTCATTTGACTGACCAATCTAAGCCCTTCCCAATCCTCTTCCCTTCTTTGTATGACGAATAGAAGAGGAAGGGCTTCTTCTCTCTCTCTTCCAACTTACACGCTCAAACACACAAAACGAATAGGGAAAATATGTCCTGACTGGGGGGGACAATCGTGATCTCTCTCTCACAGTACATTAAACTTTTTCTTTCATCGATATTTCACAAGGATTACATTCCCTCTATGATATAATATCTTCTATCCCCCATCCTACATCTATTTTCAGCCGTAAATTGGAAAAAGATGGGATAATTGTATCCGTCCTCGCATATCCAATTCTGTCTATCCGATAGAAAATGTAGTTCTCACTTCGTCTTCTATATCAAGTCATTTCCTGTGTACTCATGACAAATGTGTGAGAATACCTTCACATGTTCACTACTTATTCACGGTGAATTAACGTTGGGGTTCAGATAGACCAGCAGTTTACAAGTGAGGGAAGGGAGAGGGAGGGAAAAGGGACGTCCATTGGGAAAAGACGAATCTGACTCTATTTGGGTTGAAATTGTCCTAATGGAAGAGAGAGAGGAGATACTCACGGATAGAATAGATGTAGAATGAACAGAAGATGGAGATGGTGGGGATGGAAGAATAAGAGGACGATTTAGAATGAATGAAGGAGATGGAGGAGATAGAGAAGGAAGGATTGGATCACGATAGAGAAGACGCATCAGATAGAAATGAGAAGGGGGTGGAGTCAAGAATGAAGAGTGAGAAGAGGAAAGAGATGGAGAAGGAGGAGGGGGAGACAAAAGAGATGGATGGATGAAATGAGAGAGAGAGTCTTACCTTGAAAGGAGGAGCAAGTGGTAATACACGTGGATAAGGATGGGGTGCCAGATTAGACGAAGAGAAGAAGTAAAGTTAGGACGAAGAAAGGAGAAGGGAGATACGGAAGGACCCGCCCACTGTGAAATACTCATATTTAGAGAGTGGGAAAATGGAAGAATGGGAAGAGAAATGACTAGGATGATCTAGTAACAGAGGAAAAGAAAGAGGAGAAGAATAGAAGATAATTACCTTTTGATTCATTAAGAGTGACCAGTTGGAATATAGAAGATGATGAGAGATGAAGTAAGTGGAAGAGAGGTAGAGAGAGGGAGAGAGGTCGAATGAATGAAGGAGTCAGGTGGCTATCATTTACACACGTGGACAATGTAGTGACGCAATGATGATTTATCGATTGATTCACATACAATACCACAAGTATATCAGCCCCCTATACTGAAAGTCGATCCCAAACCAAATCCTCCTCCAGGCCATGCCAGTCCAAATCCTCGATTCAATCCAAGATTGAAGATTCCTCCTCCACCGTATCCTATAATTATTGATTGAAGAGGAATAGTACGAGACTCTACTTACCATAATTACAGCATCCGTATCCTCCGCCGTACGAAGGATAGTAGGATTGGCTGAAAAAAAGAGAGATTTAGTCTGAGAGAAATAAAATTGAGGAGTAGGAGAAGGAGAAAGCAGAGAGAGAATCATAGACATAGAATATCTCTATGTATATGACTGTACGATTCAGATGAAAAGATAGGCGAATTATGATTCAATCATAATGAATACTTACGCTGGATAGTAGTATTGTCTAGGGTAGTATGGTCTAGGAGGAGGAGGAGGAGGAGGAGGAGGAAGGGGAGGAGGAGAATCGTTATGATGATGAATGTGAATCTCCCTGACAAAATTGAATTTTTCGAAAAAAAGCGAGAACCGAAGATACACACACAGAGACACAATTAGGATAGCACACTCCCACAACCACCCAGTTATGCTGTTTGTTATTGGAGATAGAGTTAGTATGGGCACTCTATCTCACTTGACATCCTTTTCTCGACTCCATTCTTCCCTTTCTTCTTTTATCCGTCTATATTTTCCCCATAATCTCATCTCATAATCATCATCATCTTCATCATTCCATCTACATCCAATGAATATCGTCTATCTATCTCAATAAATAACTAACTTGGATGAAGTGGACGAATCCAATTGAGAATCTTTCTCTCTTTCGAATGTTTCAATCGTATATGGTTTAGTACAAGAGACGGAAGATGGATGACGGTTACAGAAATATCCTACAACCACTCAAATTACTCTTCATTCATTTATCTACGAGTTAAATCTTCCATTTTTGAGTTCACTTGAAAACTGCGAGACACTTTCTTCAGATTCCAAAAATATTCCACACGCGATAAATCGACGAATTCGAAGTGGCGACGGTAAAATGAATAACTTACGATGGAAAGCTTTCCTTTCTCTGTATTCATCAACTTCAGATTGACAATTCGATAGACTGAGAAAGGACAGAAGAAGAAATATAATCATTCAGCTGATAGAGAACTATCGAGTGATGAGAATGTTGAACTAGATAGATCAGAGAAAGAAGGAAGGAAGGAAGGAGGGAGGAGGGGTGGGGGGTTCGCTGAACTCTCTTCGTTCACTCCATTCTATCACATTCTCGTACTGCCAACTATCGAGAAGAGTTAAGAGAATCTCATTAGCCGAACGAATACACGGTATCGCAGAATAAATACACAGATGGAGGGAGGGTAGTGAGGTGATAGACTCAAGGTCAGAGGAATGGAATCCATTCAGTGGTATAGATGGTCATTTGAGTAAGAACATGCGACTGAGAAGATGATTCAATTGTTCACTCAATTGATAGGAATGAAATAGATTCGAATACATTTTATCACACATCGACTACATCGCAGAGTCCACATGAACGGGCACAATATTTCACTTTTGTCGTCTCATTGTGATTGGAGAAACAAAATCCAAGTTGAACGAGAGTTGCACATCTAAAGAACTGTTTAGAATGGAGATGAGTCAATTTGTTCGAATGAACTCTTTTCCCCTCCCCTCTCTCTCTTCTTACCTCGGATCATTGTCTCTACACTTTTGATCTCTTGTCAATCTACTGAATTCCTTGCATCTTCCACATGTTTTTGCACAGAATTGAGTGACGAGAGGACCGTATGGAATCATTCTCAAGTTATTCATTCATATCCATCTTCTTCCTTCCGTTCGTTCTCTCTTTCTTTTCACTCACTTGCATAACTTCTTCCTCTCTTCACAATTGGGAAGTGTATCCTTGCATCGATCTGAAATAAATAAAATGAATAAAATGGACGAATATAACAAACCTTCATGCTCGTAATCGCTTCGATTCTGATTCGTAATCAATGGATTTTTAGTCTAAAAATTATCATTATATTTATCTAGAGATTCGGTCATTTATGAAATTACACTTCCTTACAATCAAAGTGGGATGTGTGAAGGATGTTGAAGTGGAAGAAGTGGATAGAGTTTTCGCTACCGTAGATGTTTCCCAGTAATTTTCCGACTCGGAGTTCTATTAAGGAATCATTTTTGATAATTCCTTAATTCTGACCTCTCGTTCATCCACTTCGACAGTGACTTCTTCATCTTCTTGAGAGTAGACAGAAGAAAGAAGAAGAGAAAGGATGAGATAATAGTAGATCATTCTTCCCCTTTTTCTCTTCTTCTCACTCCTTTTATTCACTACTCCATACAATGGGGCAATGCAGCTCTTTTGTCTTCAATCTGCATTTGTTGATCTACTGAACCAATCAAACACTTTCTATCTCTTTACTTCCTCTTTCTCTCTTCATTATATAATTCATGAATGAGATCAATATTTTCATCCATATTGATGGACACTGTCTCAATGTGCTTTCTTAGTGTGTATCTCAATCTCAATGTGGAATGAATCTACCCCAAACAAGTGCAACCACACTTGACCAAGGAACTGAGTGATTGTGTTTCTTTCTCTCACTATTTTCAACGCGTGAACTCGAAGTTGATAAAAATTGGCACTTTACTTTATCACAGTGGAATGTTTAAGTATAATCTCCGTATATTAAAAATGGTTACTCGTTACTTATAAATAAATACAATCAGATTCGATATGAGGTAGAAAATGATATTGTCTCGTAAAAGTACCACTGTGATGTCTAATCTACTTCTTACATCTTAGCATTAGAATTTCTTGAGTTTGGCGATATAGGGAGCTTTGAAACTGCCGAAGTAGAGAAACTCTCCATCGTCAGATACCTGAAAGAGACGGAATCTCTCTCTCTCTCTCATTCTCTCTTCTTACCTGAGATACTTCTCTCATTTTCTCTCCTTTTACATCGTGAAGACTCGAGATAATCTCTCCATTAATATTAATCTGCACAACAATTGCATGGGGAAGAATGAGATGGGGGAAGACATCTCGAAGGACAAAATCGGGAAGAATCTAAATGAATATTATTCATTTAATTCATTTCTTCAATCACTAACCGCGAGAAGGAATTCTCTTGCTTTCGGATATCCAGCCATAGCTTCGAGTGCATTCGGTTGTCCTGCCATACGAACACTTGCCAATCCCACCTGGAAGATTGATTACGGTAGGAATATCGATTGATCCTTACTCACCCAAAGAGTTCCATTGTTGGAGAGACGAATATTATCAGGAAGACCAGGGAGATTTTCAATGAATGTCTCTGTCGTTCCTTTCTTTGGTCCATCGATGTAATGTCTATAGAGATCAAAGATCAATTTAGCTACAAAGAGTAGAGGTCACCTCATAATTCTTGCACGAGTGCACTCAGAGACAACGAAAGATTGACGATCAGGGAGAATCTGAATGAACAAATAGTAACAATCTTTCTGACTTTTCGAATACCTGAACTCCATTAGCGAAGTGAAGTCCCTTCACCAATACCTTTGATTCTCTAGTCGAAATACGATGATGGATCACTCTGAATCCGATTCAAAAAACTTCTTCCCCTTATCTCTTATAGATATCTCACCTTCCAGTTCCCTTTGATCCCATAATTTCCTTCATGAAATCCTTTCTTCCGTAGATAGTTGACGAATCGGATACGAGGAATTCATCATTTGAGATTAACTGAAATGATATAATTGAAGATGAAATGATGAATAAATATCTCACATCAAGATCATTGAAGAACATGGGAAGTTCTCCATCAATTGGAATTCGACTGTCAATAAGAATATCCTTCTTTCCTTCAAGGCATTTTTATCCCTGTGTTCTCTTCTCGATGATCATATAACTGACCACTATCGAAATCGATTTTGAATACTCCCAAATAAGCATCGGCCACAATGAATTCTTCTCCCTCAATTCTCCTTATTCCAAGGGGTCGACCACATTGAGGTTCATCTTCGTATCCACCTGTATTATTCATTCAATTGAACGTAATGCCAGACTAGATAAATGAGCGAACTGCACTGAATAGATATATAAAATACTGACCACATTGTTTGACTCCCTTGACCAATTTCATCTCTTTCTCTACCTTTCCCTTCACAATCTTGAGTAATCTCCCATCATGAGTACCCGTATAAATCGTATCTCAAACACACATTTACATTCACAATAATTGATTGTAAATTACCTCCATCGACTACCAAACTTTCGGGTCCTTTGATCTGGTCCTTCAGAATGTATTCTACCTCGGTCAGGGCTCTATTGGGAGAGAGAGTACCAACGAGAGAAGGAGGAGAAGGAAGACTCAATATATTTGATAAATGAAATAGTCACAAGTATCTTACCTATAGGCAACGACAGATCCCGCTTTGATCTTCTTCGACTGATGAATCGAATAGAAAGAAATGGCAACTACTCTAAAGAGAAAATATCACTTAGTGAAAACGGCCAGATAAAACTCACACGATAGAAATAATGAAGAGTTTGTTGCCCAAACCCATCTAAGATGATTCTATCAGTGACATTGGAATGTCCGATTGAGATATTTTCATTGATTTTGAACATATCACCAGAATGCTCCATTCAAGTAAGTAACACTTTATTTTACGGACTTAAAAATACACTTTGAGTAGATTGAACAGGGTAGTTAGCATTGTGATCAATTGATCAATGGGGATTCTTGCAGGGAATTCATAGGACAGAGATGAGAATACAGTACCTCGAATTGAATTGAATGACTCGAAACGCGTGCTCTTTGTTTACAGGGGGGGGGGTACGGTAGGTTAGAATAAGGATCAGGAAACTTCTAAAATAACATTCAAGGATACGGTAATAAACCGGGAGAAGGGATAATGAGGAAGGGGGGGGGGGGTTCACGCAATGGGATGGAGAAGGCAAATGACTATGATGGGCGGGTGATTGGACTGATGAAGAATGGAAGAGACAAATAAAACTATTCCTATGAGAGAGCCAAACAATTAGAATGGAATGGACGATCAATATCGATTACGTATAAATAACAATAACTATCGTATATGAGAAATATAGACTATAGTTAAAGAAAGGAAATATATGACAGAGATGTAATCTTATCATTGAAAATTCATAACAATCAGCTGAATCCATCGAGACGGGCTCTCTTCGCAGAAGGGGCATCTTAACATATTGAAATCATTCATATTGCAGATCATTCTTCCAATCATTCCTATCAAACTTCAAGTTCTTCCCATTTCAAATATAAACGTGCTTGCTATTAGACCCCCCCCCCCTCCTTCTCCCCCTTTTCTCACCGGTATACGAAGTAGAGGCGGTCGGTTTATCACAAACGAGTGAATTAATGATCTCATTGACAAGAGGAGCTCCTTGTTTCTCTACCAATTGATTCCATCCTTCAGTCTGCAATTCATTTATTCATCTACCGTATCCCTTCCCTTCTCATTCACTTACAGCAATAACACTACTCATATTAGCAGCAATGAATGAGATTGCGTCCTTCCTCAATTCAGTCGCATTGTGCATATCAGCATAGACGAGATTGCGAGAGGCCGTGTCTGCCACAAGAGAAGTCCGTAGATGCTTGAAGATCAAAGATCAATCTCATTCTTCCCCTCATTATTCTCACTTGGTCAGCCATATCCTTCAATCCCTGTAGTTGATATCGATCGGCAACAGCCAGTAGATCAAGTGCATACATGGCCAGATTGGGAGTCTTTCCAGTATAAATGAAGTAGAGCATCTCTTGCATTACCTGCAATCCATTCGTTCCTTTTTCCCCCCTACTCAACCTTCCCTTCCCTCTTAATCTATACTTTTAAATGACTTTCCTCACCTCATAATCAATATCAGGAATAACAACTCTTCCCGTTCTGCTCTCTTCAGTATGTGGTTCGAGCATTGCTTGGAAGACCGGAGAACGAGAAGCAAGAATCACCTACAGAGAAATATATTGTAATATATTACAATAACTATCCTATTATTCTCGATGGATAAAGAACCGGTAGTTAAATAGTGTCTACCTTATGGCACTCAATTTCCCTTCCTTCATTCAATTCCAAAGTGAAATCAGTCAATTTTCCACTGGTGAGGAAAGACTCGAGATCCTTTGATATCTGTAATTTATTCCATTAGTAATCACTTTCATTCCTTTCTCTTTCCCCAACATTTCCATCTTCCTTATTCCACTCATGGAAAACAGAAAAGCATTCATGGATATAAACAGAGTATGGCAAACACTATCCACAACCATGGTCAAAACAATATACCGTAACATCAAAATACTAACGGTATGGAGAAGGGAAGAAAACATAAGATATAGGCACATAGATACAGTAAACTTGCCTCTTGATACTTCGGTTCAATCGTATCGATCTTCTTCATATTCTGACTGCATTTAGTAACAGTATCGAAAGTCACCGTCAGATTCAGATTCAATTGCAGTTCGTCCTGTAAAAAATAGTTCAAAATAAGCGGCAATATCAGGAAGTAAATCTGTGGCAGAACCATAAAAAATTAGAGAACTGAAGAGAAAAGGGAACTTTCTAAATATTTATTGATAATAAACTTTTGAATACCTGAGGTGAAAGATGCTGAAGGAGAAGATCTCTTCGAATATACTCGAAATATCCATGCAACTGAAATTTATCATATCTCATCCCCTTATACTTTCGTCTTTATAGATCTTATATTTTCACCAGAACTTAGGAAAGAAAGAGAGAGAAGAGAAAGGTTATCTGTGATTCATTCTCTCGTATCTAATCTAAAAAGTCAAAATAACCAATACGCCCGATATAAAAACTTTCAAATCTTCTTTAATGAAGCTGTGTGAATAATAACACAACACAATCTTTTATTTTTTTCAAACAAGGGATAAATATTAACCTGTTGTGTTCCAGTATAAACAGTCGTCGGGATTTCTTCATTTCGACAGTTGTAAACGGAGAATTTAGCACGGTATTTAGTGTTATTCGTGTTGCAGAATACCTTCAAACATATTCAGTGTTAACAAGTATCATAATCTATTATAAACTACCTGGAAGAAGGAGAAATCCTTATTACTTTCTTTATTTCCCTGTGGATGAAGTCTAATTCTGAATGTGATTGGAGTCGGTTCGTGAGAGGAAGCTGATGGGACTGGTTGCTAAATATATATTCATTATTACAATATCCTTCGTTCTTTCTTTTCATCAAGTCTCTAATCCGACAACGGAATCTTCGAGCATACGCCGTACATATTGTAAGAAGATAAAATACTGATTTAAGGATGAATGTGTATATCTTACATCTCTGTGCCCATCTTTATTATCTCTTATCTTGACACTCGTCTCCAGATATCTCACATCACAATTAGAGAATCCTCTTATAGTCCATACGTGATTGTGAGTGAGAGAACGAACCTCAATATAATCAATCAAAGATATACTTCAAAGAAGGAAGATACCTCGGTAGTACTCCAGCTATCGGATGGTCTCAGAGGACCAGCAAAATCCGCCATTATGTGATAGTAGATCAATCAATTGATAACTGTATCGATTACAAAATAATCGAAGAGACGAAGAAAATGAAGAACTGAAAAAAGTACTTTTAAAAGTGAATGCCTATAAATATATAGCAGGATATACGAAATTAGAAATAAGGAATGAATCATATTTGAATGAATCAATAGAGGAGAAGGGATAGAGATGAGAATGGATAAGAAAGAGATTGAAAGAGAAAATAGATCACGGTCAAAGATTGAAAAGTAGATATTGATTAGTAGACTGGAAGAAAATCGGAAACGGAGGAAAGGAGTATCGGCATACATTTGACATACCATCATCACAATCCTTATCAAAGAAAGAGGGAATCTAGCATGTGGAGAGTGAATAGTAAGTATCAGGGGAATGGATGGAAGAATATAAGAAAGAATGACTAGAGAAAGGAAGAGAGAGAATAGTGTCTCCTGAAGGGAAAAGACGAGTATCCAATGCCAACGAGGAAAGAAAGAGGACGGGGATAGGGAAGAGAGGGAAGAGGGAGGGGGGGGGTGCATGAAAAGAGGGAGAAAAGGATGAAGTTGAGACTCACTCTGAGTGAGAAACTCTCATCTCAAGTTCATATCCTCATTACGTATGACTACGAAAAGAATCAACGTGTTGCGAAATCAAATGAATCGAAAAACTACGATTAGATAAGGAATATGATTCCGACTAATCATAATTATATTGTTGATTGATCTACCATTTAGCTATGAGCTTAGGGAGGAGGTAGGGGAGAGGGAGGAGGAGAGGGGGATGGGGGATAGTCGACAGACATAGTGGTAAACTCACTCGTTTGTGAGTGAAAGCATTGACTGCATCGACGACCAATAACAACTTGTTATGGATGGGAAGAGAATAGGAAAGAGAAAGAGTGAGGAAGAAGGGAAGGGAAAGAAGAAGGAGAGAGAGAGAGAGGGAAGAGGGACAGGGGTCGAATCAACCGTGGAACTATGATCAAGATATTGATTGATATTCTAGAGCTGGAAGAGAGAAAGGAGAAGGCAGAGAAATGGAACGAAGAGAGAGAGAGAGAGAGAGAGAGAGAGAGAGAGAGAGAGAAGTGTCACTTCAAAACGAGAAAAAGGTAGAGACAGATGAAAACATGAAATAGAAAGAGGAAACGAAATGAAGGAGAGAAAAGAGAGAGAGAGAGAAAGAGACGGGGGATCGATTGAGAGAGAGAAAGGAGAGACGGGAACAGGAAGAGGGGAGAGGCGAGAGGGAAGGGAGGGGAGGGAGGGGAGATAGTTGGTGTACCTCAAGTTCACGCAGTAAATAGTTAACACAACGATATTCTGATCATTGGATATAACCTATTTTGTAATCGATAATAATAGAATATTTTTTACAAATCGTAATTTGTACACGTCGTATATTTATGTTGTTACAGATTTCCATGTGAATAAACTGCGATCCGTGGATGGAACGAGAGGTATGAAGGAAGAACAGGAGAAAGGAGGAGGGAGGGAGAGAGAGAGAGAGAGGGAGGAATAGCTTTTCTCCCGCCTTCACTTGTTTTTGCCACAAATCCCGCAAGGATACCAGAAGAAAACTAGCGAGGATGAGGAATTGTTGTATTAGGGCAAGAAGATAATACTGGAATTATGGAATGAAGAAATGACAAATTCTTCAAATTAATCTATTCACACTACCAATTCCCTTTTTGAGATGCGCAAAGAGAGAGAGAGAGAGAACATCTTCACTAGATAGAAGAAGGAAGGTAGAAGTAAAGTGAACCAGAAATGAACAATGGAATACTTCTATCCTTCGACTGAACTAGTAAATAATAGAATGAGGAGTGAAGGAACGGATGACACGAAAAGAGGAGGGTACGATAGATAATAAATAAGATATTAAGAAGGAAAGACTTTCAGTAGAGAGAGTGCGAAGTAAGAGGGTGGGGGCTTGTGATGACTGATAGGCTCGAGATTAGAGTGAATACACAGATTAATTCACATTGGAAAGAATGGAAAGACACAATTTATGATGTAAACAAGATATTGCCTATCTAAAGTATTTGGATGAATTGTGACACTTGATCCCTGGTATCCATCTGATTTCTCTCCTCTTCATCATCTTTCTATGAGATAAGAATAGAGATCAAAGGGGGGAAATCACTTTCTGCTCTTTTCCCTTCTCTCTCTCTTCTCTTTTTACTTCTATCCCGCACTCACAAAGATCATAATGCTCTCTCCGATCTTTTCTCTCCAGTCCCTAGAGTACTCCTCTACTCATATCATACCCATCTCTCCATCCACTACCGTATTCTCTATCGTACTCTTCCTAACGTTCCTCTCATTCTTTCACTTAGTCAACAATTAAAGCTCAATCCTTCGCTCGCTCGCTCGTTTTCGTGTTTTTAAAATAGTCATCATCCAAGTCTTTTCGGGCGTTGAAAAGAGAAGAGGGAGGGAGGGAGAGGGGGACCACATAGAACAGTGTTCAGTATCCGCAGCCAAACTTGTTTTCTCCCCTCTCAGATGAAACACAAATAGACAAAATAAGGGAGCATAATTTGTATTGTGTCGTGTCGACTCAGGCTTCTTCCCAATCCACGACAACAGAGAATCGAGAAAGAATCGAGTCAACAGTCTCTCAAAGGGAAATGAAGAATACGGTAGGGGATGAGAATGATATTCAAGGATAGAGAATATAGAGAGATATAGAAGGAGAAGATAAATTAATTGGTAGATTTAATATGTATTAGAACGTTAGATGTAAACTCTCGTAATGTGGAGTAAAGACGGTATTGAGTGTATCGAGAACACGAAGTGCATTAAAAAGATCTATTTCAACTACAATTTCCATCCGATGATCACTATTATTCAATGAGAGAGGAAGTAGAAGATATATGGGAAAACACTACTCCATCCACAACTTAACCGTATTTTCGACAACAAACCAATCTATGTCTCCCTCTCTCAATTTGATCGATAAACAACGAAAGAGATTTAGAAGAGAGAGATCGATATTAAAGAGGTGTTGTGCAATGAGAGAAATGATGACGGACCAAAATTGAATGAGAACGGAATACCGATTTAGAAGAGAGAGATCGAGATAGAGAGAGAGAGGGGGGATGTCAACTGTTCACGATGAAATGAGAGAGAGAGAGAGGTCGAAAAGATTAATGGAACGGGAGAGAAAACGTGTGAGAAATAGATAGCGGTGGATGGAATGAAGGAGGGTGATTAATATTGAATGATTGAGTACGAAAATAGACGGAAATGACCTCAACGATGGAAGGAAACAAAGAGAAGATCAGCTAATAATATGGATTGAGTGAAATCCTAAATAAAAAGATGAGATGCATTTCAATCACAGGTTCATGAGAAGGATAACAGAGATGAACACGAGTGTTTTCATAAATAACACGCGTATGATTGAGATGAGGTGAGAGAGAGGAAAGGAATGAGAAGAAAAACAGGAAGAGGAAGAAATGATGTATCAATCTATCTGTGATTAGTATTTGAGTCTAATCGAGAGATGGGGAATAGAACAAAAAGAAAAAAAAGAAGAATGAATTCCATAGGAATATGTTACCGGAAAGGGTGATAAGCAACAACGGAGTAAGCAAATGAGAAAAGGAATATCTCAAGAAATATAATGATCAAGCTCGAATATCGTTACGAATAATTCGACAGCAACTTCTTATGAATTTCGGAAAGTGACGAAACTATTAACAATAAGAATACTCTAGATGAAAATGGTAGTATTATGATAAACTATTAGCAAGCATGGGGAGAAGTGAGTTGAGTGACACCCACTCTCTTCAGTGCAAAAGACGACCTTACTCACATCTTGTACAGGATTAGATAATGAACCTTGATCGAGAAAAGAGAAGGTTACAAGTTAAGAGAGACGAGGTCAGATTGAGTGATCTCAGAGTGAAAGAGAGGCCATGAGAGAAGGGAAGGGCGACTTCCTCGAAGGGTCTTCCCTTCCCTCTCCTTATGTCTTTCCTAAAGACAAGAATAGACGATAGTCACGAATAAAAACGATTATCATGACTGATAAGGTACATCGCAGGGAAATTAAACCCAATCAATCGACACAATTACACCACATTGAATATAAGTATTATTTTATCAGAACGGTATTTAGTTATCATTAATTAGCTTATCACAGCATGATGAAACGTGAGAATAAACATATAAGTACATAGTCAATCGATAATTCTATCCTTTTTATCGACTGTTCTTCATTCCGACTGGAGATCCAGATATTCGAAGGCACACTGGACATCTTCAAATATATAAAATAGTATTTTCACAAGTATCAGAGTGAAAAGGGAAAGGTCTTACTTGTTCTGCCAGATACAACATAGAAATGGAATAAGAAGAAGACCGAATGGGAAAGTGATTACTATGAGAACAATTATGGTAACCTAAATCAATATTATATATAATATTCCACTTCTACAGTACTCACTTTAATACATTTGTTTCTTTGCTTGATTAGTATTCCCTGTTTACATCGAGGACAAAGTAGAGGAGATACTCCCTTTCCATCTCAACGACAATTATGTAATTATCAGACTCGTTATTGTTTATTTCCATTGATAAAGCATCGAATAATACTTCCATCTGACTCACTTGGCACTCCCATTCCCATTCCTCCATTGCTTCCATTGCCACCACTCTGGATTACGATGTTTGTCACTATAATCAATTACATCCATTACCAATAGAATGAAAATAGAAAATAGAATGAGTAGAGACATGTATCTAATACCTGGAGGAGGTGCGGGATTATGCATAGGAACTGCGTATGGGATCATCACTGGTTGAGTATATACTGATGGAGGAACCATCGAAGGATTCTGAGAAGAGAGAGGTGAACATGAATAGTGAAGATATATAGACATACGGGATAGACCATTGATGGAGGAGGACGAGGAGGAGGATTATCCATTGATGGAGCTGATGGATGAACTACTGATGAATACTCGGGAGGAGGTGTTCCCATTCTAAGAGAGGGAATATGGGATGAGAAGGGAAGGAAAGGGAAGGGGGTATAGGAAGAGAGGGCGATAGGGGAATCGGGTCAATATAAATCGAAACTCGAGAGAGGGTAGATCACACGACATTTTGCTTTGGTTGACTGCCATGCACGGTTCTCTTATTCGAATCGGTCTCAATTCTAAAAAAAAAATTAAAATGAATTCTTGTAAGCGAACTTTACACACGTGCAAGAATATTTCAAATGGAAGGCTAGCCTTACCTATGTAGTTCGTATCATTATTTCAGAATCCGTAACATAAGTAGAATAAGCAAGAAGAATGTGATCGAGTGGCTTCATCCCTGATTCTCCTTATCGATGCTCATGAAAGAATATGCCCGAAGAACAATTTTATTATAGAGTGGAAGAAGGAAGGGAATTGGGTGATTGTCTTCTTATTCTCATGATCATTTCACTCTTCATCCTTCTACAGACAATCTGTCCATTTCTTCGAAAACCATATTTGATTCGATCGATCGAAAGGTGGCACAATCAGATTCTGGTTTAGGAGGGCCTCCTCCAGAAGGGGCCAAACTACGTTCCATCTTGTCTGTTGGAGATCCAAAAACAACGCCATCATCATTCCAATACTTTCTTTCTTACCGATTAGCGAGCATTGGCCATCCATGGGCCCATCCAGAACACATTCGATCGAGAACTGGACGACGAGTACTGTAACTGAGATCGATACAGTACTCTACCAATCGATTCTCACGTAAGAGAAAGGGCAGAAAACTCTGGTCTAACTACAGCTTCCTTCATCATATCATAGCAACTGGAAACAGAAGATAACAGTACCATCTTCCCTTAAACTACCTTACCTTCCCTCGGCTCTGACTGATGTTGTTCTGAGTAGATTGGTCAATCGATAGGTTTCAGATAAAGAAAGATGATCGATCAGTTGACCAGCATTCGTAACTGGTTCGGAGATAAGAGCCTTCAAAGAGGATATGATGGTACTTTATAACTCGTTAATGTGAAACCTGTTCCAATTTGTCCACTGCATACTTGAGTCGGAGATGGAAGGCGTATGCGAGTGCAGGTCTACAATTTATTGATTGACTCATCGAGAATACCCTCCTACCTGACGAGTCCTGCTGAGACATCCGATCCAGAAGGATAGAGAGAGAATAGAAGTTCCAGGAATACCTATTAATAATCATTGAAGGGATTGAAAGAGGAAGGACAGTAATACCTTTCCAACAGGAATATTCATCTTCTTGCACATGAGAAATACATCTTTGGGAAGAGGAACGACGAGTTGGCCGAGTGAATTGACAGGGAATGATCCTCCTGTGTGAGTACGAAGAATTCCCCTCAAGATTACGATTACAAGAGATATGATTACATAGATAAGAGACCTGTTAACATAGAAGGGTGTTCCCATCAGCAATATACATTGGTTGAGAGGATCCTTCGCAGAGGAATCACTCAATAAATCTTCTGCCTTCATCTCACACTTCGCTAGAGGAAGAGGAGGCAACAAAGATTGAGCGAATTTGGCCTCAAAACAAGCATTGTCTATCTATACTTCAGTAATAATCCGTACCCTGACGATGGATGGACAGACGACATGAGTGTACACGTGATCTCCCAATGATTGGACTGGATCGTATCCATTGTGAATCATACTGTAAACAATCGATTACCATCTTTCAATTCAATGTCCTTACGCAGTCCACAAATTGGTCCTTGCAGCCTCTTCTACCATACAAGCTACTGCTGGATATAGATTCAGCTTAGCTGCGTCTTCAAGCCTACGATAGAGAGCGATCTACAACAACAATATTATCAAACCATTCATATGATCCATTCGTCCCTTCCCCATTTATACCTTGCGATAATTGACGAGATGATCGGACAATCTCACGATGACATCTCGAACGTCGAATGAAACTGCTGCATTCGCAAGAGGTTTGAAACTGAAAACATTATAGTTTTGAGCTTATACTGAGCATTTTCATTACTTCGCCCAGATGGGTCTCTCAGTGGGATACAATTGGAGAAGAAGTTCAATAAAAGACGATCGATCGAATGGAGAAACATCAACTATTCCATCGTCCTCCGTTTCTCTCATCTTCAGAGCTGCAACACAGAATAATAATAATGAATTGAATCAATTGGGAGTACCCATATATGGGGATGCTTGGGAGAGAAGAGCCTTCCAAGTTCGAAGAGTAGATCCATCGGCAAATCGAATGAGGACATCACCTTCATCAAAAGAAGGATGACGACGGAAAAACTGGAATAAATACAGTTAATGCCTGACATTGAGATGACTCACCGAATTAATGAATCTCATTTCGAACTTGACAGCACGAAAATCTTGGTGGAGATGGAAGATAATGGGATGACGATAACGAGCGAAATCGAATACATCCTAAGATGACGCATGTTTTCGTCTTTCCACTCGGTATACTTACTCTGTCGAGAACTTTCATATTCTCCTCTCCAATGCCTGCTCGCACTCTCATTTGAGTGGTGATGCCCCATTCAGACTCAGCACATCCAATAGCAGAGACTCGCAATTTACGAGATCCCTAAAAACAACTTATAAATCATTGTCTAATCGACAAATTTCACATTTTCCTCTTGTAGTTTAACTGAAAGTGCCACATCTCCAACTCCCATTCCAAACTTCCATTCGTTATGAGGCCTATGAGCACCATATTCTTCCTTCGCCTGATCGAGATCACGTGATTCATATCTTATGCCGCAATCATTACCTCTTTTCCTTCGATTAAGAGGTCGACTTGGAATGGAGTCGATGGCGGATTAAGGGAATTGGATTTGATATCCAAGGGAGCTCCAGACATTAGATGTTCCTCGTGTCTCATGGAGGGAAACGGACGCAGTGACTTTCCAGTAAGAACATCTTCGATTTCACGGTCTTCAAATTCCCAAGCAGTGTGAGTCGACTGAAGAAAGTAATCATAAAAATATATTATAAGACATTTAAAAAAAACAACGAACAAGTCGTTCTAGTAGAGAATTGAGCGAGCAGTGCCGCTCAGACATAGCGAAAACGAAGGAAATGAAAAGAGAAGAACCGGGAATGTGAAAAAGAAGAACGAGAATACATTTGCATGGGCAGACATAATATAATTAGATTAGCATTAAACAAATCGCTGATGAGAAAGTTAATAAATGGGGGGGGGGGCAATTAGTTAGATATAATTAGATAGAGATGTACATTGTAATTAGAATTTACGATTCAGAATTGATCATATTTACATAAATGGGGTTACGGTAAAGGAAGTTGTAAACTCTCACCAAGAAAAACAGGCGAATTCGATATCGATCGAAAACATGTAGTGTTTTTTTTTAATTGTATATTCGATTAACTAATTAATTTACGTTGTTTATTCGATACCGCTTCACTTTTTTAATGTATTGTTTTAGGCGAGATTGGTGATGAATGGATCGGTTTTCTCTCCAGAATTAGATATTTCAGTGATCGGAGCTAATAGTAAAGGTGCTTAAGGATGCTTTCGAATGTTCCCTGAACGATTTGTATCTCTATTCTCTTACAGGGTCAAAATCGAAAGCGGGATCTAATGACATATCAAGTAAATCTCGTACATCGTTCGATGATACCCTCGATGAAATCGTGAAGAAGATTCGTGATGAGATTGCAATGGCGGAACTCAAGCGTCGAGGTTTGAATGTCTCCTTTTCGCTGTTATATTCCTCATTGTAGCTCCTCTATCAACGGACGCCCCATCTTTGAAACGGTTCAATGCCCGTCAAGCTATTCTCAACCTTCACTCCTCTCAGCTTATATTACCCTCAAAGGACAGACCACTTAGCTTATGCAAGGTTGAACAACCCAGTGAGTATCGCTCTTTTGTATTAATAAATTTTTCCATTACAGCTCCTCCGCCTACTCCTGCTGATTTCATCGACAATCGTCGTTTCAAGTTCAGTTTCGCGGTTCTTCCACCCTCCGTTCCTCGATGTGATCCAATAAAGATCTGTCGTCCTCTTAATCCCACCCACTCCAATCCCCTTTATTCGACTGCATCAATCAGACAAGATGTTCGTTCGAGTAATGCCATGACTCGATCCATTTCCTCTATCCTACCCTTCAATCCTGATCCCTTCTGTCGTCAGATTAAGAATGTCGTTCAAAATGCAGTCTCCTCTTGCCCAGGTATGTTATTCGCTCTAACAAGCGATCAACATCACATTATAGGTCGCAAATCGTCCTTCAAGGATAATACAGCTCATTTTACTACAACTATAGAAAGGTGTTATTTCAGTTTTGTTGTTAGCGGTATTTCACTAGAATAATAATGAATATTTAGATCAGCAGTGGCAGAATTCTTCAACGGGAAAAGTGACACAGAAGATGAATTTGTGCAAGTAGATTAGATCAAGTCTTTTTAAATAATCTTCATTGTATTTGCAATACATGTCTAATCCGAGCTAAGTAATTTTTGCAATAATAAATTATGGATTCTTCTTTTTTATCGTGAAGTTTACATTCAAAACAATGAGTTTAAGATTATTACGAACAATTAGTGTATGTGAGAATGAGATTATCTAGAGGTTCTTCCTCTTCCTCGACTCTTTCTCTTTACAATTTCGGAGTTGTAGATTAGAACATTGTTCCAGAAAGTGAAGTCAGAAGGAGAATATTTCACTTTATTGCGATTGAGCTGAAACAAAATCCGTCCTGCCAATTAAAAAAGGGTTCAAATTGCTCACTTTTACTAGATGAGCTTGTGAAAAAATATGCTCGAATTGCATCTTCGGCTCATCCAATTTAACTCCGCAAACGGAGCAGTATGCCTGAATAATGGCGATACTACTTTTGGATTTGTGGATCAGAAAATACTCACTCTCAGGAAAGGAGCAAATGTAGAGAGAAATTTATGCTGCTTTGTGTTATTCCATTTCTCATCTAGAGCATTCCTATATTTAATAGCAACAGCAACTGAAACATATATTATTTGCTGAAATCTTCAAATAAATAAATATTAAAAGATTGTATACAGACCACTTACGATTTGTGTCCAGAGACAAATTGTCCTCATAAGTAGAAGAATCCATCAGAGGGTAATGGCGAGGTTTGGCAGGAAAATCGAAAGGCCACTTGAGATGATGAGGAAATGCTTCTGTATCTATAGTAGCGATCATTATCATTTGAATGACATGTTCTATCTCAAAGTTACCTTTTGAAGGGGAACTATTCATTTCAGATTCGTCTTCCCACCCCCCAATATCGTCCTCATCAGATGGAATTAATCGACTGAAAAATACTGTAGAATCAAGAGTTTACTATATGTTCTAACGTACTTATTTACTTTGGGCGGATTTCTGGGACCAAAGAAGTTATACTCTTCTGCGGCTCGTTCAAAAACTTTGACTGTATTGTTGGTTGTGTTGAATGAAACATGTTTGACCACTTTAAATCGGAATCGGCCATCTCGCAAAATCGAACGAATCTGAATAACCTTATCTGTAATAATGAACAATGACCGTAATTTGTAATTACTCACATATTTTCGATTGTGATGCATTGGGAATCCTTCTTTATCTCTTGAATAGTGTGCACCAAAATCAATCGGAGGGAGGTTCAATGACTTCCTTATTGTCTCCCATCGCTCCCATTGTTCATTATCGACGATCCCAATTTTTTGAATTGTTCCCTTAAAGATATATGATAAAGAAATTTGTCCCCTTAAAGATTAAAGATAAAGAAGATATAGAGATATATTTTCCCAAAGATCACAGCCACATTAGGCTAGTCCAATAATCCAATATATTGTTTGCAATGTGAACCGAAAGGCAGGTGGAAATCTTTGTTCATTGTACCGAACTACTGCCACTAGATGTTCATATAAGGCTATTTAAGTCTAAAATGCACGGTTTTTGAGATAACTCATTGCCAGTTATCATTGGTTCAGAGATAATATATCTGAATCCCCCACTTCTCTCGGCTCTACACGTATTGTGTGCTCTACACGTATTGTGTGCAGTTTAATAAACCGATTTTAATCGAACGCTGAAAATTTTGATTACCTCATTCGATTCCACATGAGTGCTTCGCCATTTTAGAATCGACTCTTCATTATCCACCACTTTCTTTTTCCTTCTTCTTTTCCCATCAATTTCACCAATAGAAAGATCTACAAAAAAATATCGTATGTGAAACATTTCCCGCCATTCCCCCCACCTTTCAGTTCTTGAAGCAAAATACTAGAGGACGGAACAAGTTCAGTTTGGAATGAAGAAGAATCGATTCTAAGTGGAGATTGTAACGGGGCTGAATGAAAATCTATCGTGAAATAAAGTAAATATAACTCACAATCGCTCTCCTGACAATAAGATGGAATTTTAGATGATTTGATATTGTGAACAGAAGAAAAACCATTATCATTGGATGCAACGAGTCTGAATAAGTCCATATTCCAAGAATGTATGTATAATTTTGTTTTCTAGAACCAACCTTGGAGTAACGCGGTACATAGTTGAACTATCAGCCTGGAATCTTGTTCCAGGAAGACATCCCGGTCTCGCAAACACATTTATTCCGTTGATGTAATGATGTTTGTTGCGACATGCAACAGCGGAATCCACTTTCTGCAATATGTTACAATGACTTTGCATAATTTGAGCAGTTTTACCAGAAAGAGAATGAATACGGCCGAATGACGAGGAAGAGATTCGTATCGAAGAATGCACCCATAATTTGACTCAAAGTACGATCGAATCACTTTATCGGGAAGTGTAACTGGACTGATGTAGATCTTTAAAAAAATTGGCTTGTTCACTGATCACAAAAAAGGAGAAAATAATACGCTGAATTATTATGAAACATCTCTTAAATATCTACGCATAACCTTGCGATGTCCAGATTTGAAAGTCGAAACATCACAGTGGATTCCATCAAGCGCTCCATGGACTCCAGCAAGTTTGATATACCTTTGTTTGAGAGCCTGAAACAAGTATCTCGAGATAACTATTAATTGTACTGTTTGAGATCTTATATAGATCTTCTATAATAATAATAAACACCTCTTCAGCATCCTCTTCAGTTGTGAACATGCCACAAGCAATTTTGTTTCCATGAATAAGTTTACATTCTCTGACTTTGCCAAATTGCTCGAACCATCTAAAAAGTTAGATAAAAACAAGACAGAGATATGAAACGTACGCTAATGCGATTGTTCTTGTCAGCCTTCCTTCGTTGTTGATTAGAATTACTTTTAGATCTTCTGTGCTCCTCAACTCAGCAGTGGGAGTACACATCGATCTGTGATATTCAATTTAAAATGCAAATATACGGGTCCCATTGAAGATAAAGTTTAAAAAAAAGATAATAGTCCTCCCAATCGATCGAATTGAAGGCATGTGCCGAAATACATGTATACACGTGTACTATCATGAGACACGGTCAGTCGATATCTGTATTACAGTACATTCAATCTTACAGTAACTTTTAAACTATAATTATGAATCTGACGTCATGTGACTGTTATTTTTTTAAAAATTTTTAACGCACCTATTTCTCAAAGAATGAAAAGAGTGAGAATATCAAATTAAACAATATTAATCATTTAATTGAAAATAAAATCAGTTCGCGACTAATCATAGTTTGTATTCCACGGCATGGCCATGGCTCATGTCGAAAGTTTTGCGAAACTCGAGTTAGTTTCTTGGAATGTATTTCTGCTTTCGAGTATTTGTTTATTACTGATTGTTTTTTTTCTTTGCTTAAACTATCTAGGACATGTTAAACCGTGTTTTAATGTTTACATACTTCTAATATGTGGAATCGGTGCTGTAAAATTCTCTAAACCATTTTCATCTCCCAAATTGTAGGCAATCCGCTGAAAGATGGATGCATCGCTTCTCAAGTCGAAGGCGGCCTTCATGAAGGCCGCCTCTACTACTTCTGCTGTCCAGATAAGACCACAACCGGAATACAGCACCTACGATTCAGAACAGGTGAGTTATTTATGATCTATTTCTTGTGATTGATTCATTCACCTTGTCAATTCATCCTTACATTTAAGCAGTCTTGCAATGCAAGTGTTGCATGTGAGTAACTAAGGGTATCAATATTCGTGTTATTAGGTGAAAAAGAAGAAGAAAAAGAAGTCGTCTCACAAAACAGAAGATACTGGAGGAAAAGCTCTTGATAACTGTGAGCGATTTCTTATTGTCTGTTTTTTTCCTATTTTGAGAGATTATTGTTTTGAGTGGAAGTGGATTACTCAAGTGCCAGTAATGCCATCGCCAACTCTGCCAATTTCTCTACTATGGCAAAGATTGTCGATTACATGAAGGTGACTAGATTGTGCATTTATTCTTTCTGTTCAGTATATTTTCCTTTGCAGAAGCGTCGTCTTTCTAATATAACAAACGATTGGGGTCTAAGTCTCAATGAGATTCTTGAGGAAATTCAAGTATTTGATCTGAGTAAGAAGAGCGAGCAATGGCTAAGAGAGGTACTTCATTATCGATTCTCAGCATAATTCTGATAATTATTTATCCTCAGGCTCTTCCTAAGAACCCTCGCCTTACTCTGGTCGATGATTCCAAGTTCGTCTTCAAGCCTCCTTATCCAATTAAAGGAAAGACAAGTCTTATTAAGGTATAATTATAGAAGGTTGAAGTCTTTATAATTGTAAGTTGTAGGTTCTAGTGAAACAGCATCAAGACGGACGAGGAGGAATTCTTCTTTCTGATCTCTCCGAATGTATTCCCAATCCAGAGAAATCACTCGAAGTTATCATTATTATCAGTTCTTCAACATAACTATTTTGTAGGTTCTCGGTAGTGAAGTGATTGTCATTCCGACCCAAGTTAATAAGAGAAAGGACAAGGTAATATTCTGGAATGATCCTAGCACGAATTTCGAAGTCGACGAAGGTTTGTCCTATTTATATCTATTACATGAAGGCTATTTTCTTTAGATTTCAAAGCAATTTGGAGAATGGTTTCCATCGATCATTTAGATGAGAAAAAAATAGAGGAATATCTCGTAAAACATGGTGAGTCAATCGATGGTCTTTTCTTCGTATTCGACATTTATGGTTAGACTAGTCTTGCATTGTCTTGAAATGACGAATGTGATTCATATTGTATTCATTCAGGTATCGACACAATGCGAGATCTCGCTCCTAAGAAGAATATGGTTGGTCCTCCTAAAAGGAAACAAGCAAAGAGAAGGACGAATGTTAAAGTGCATAATGAACATTTGGATGATGTTCTCGAAGATTATAATTGAAATTATTCCATCCATCTCATATTACGGTTCTTTGTTTTTGATGTGAATAGTGATGATAAACAAATCTCATTCCACCTTATCATTTTACTCTTCTTGAATTCGGATAGATTCCGGTGCACTATCTTTATAAATGTTTACGGTCACAACGATGATCATTTTCAGATGAGATTATCTATAATCCGAACTGCAACAAAATCACTGACCAGAGGAAATTATGCGAGAATTTCTGCTTCTGATCTCTCATTTTTTGAGAAAGCAATTGGAAAAGACTATGTAAAAACAAAAGAAATTGATAATTACACATCGGATTGGACTAGACAAATGAAAGGTCAAATTTAGAACAGATTGGATTTTAGTGGTGGAAAAATACTGAATGGTTGCAGGAAATAGTGAGTGTGTTCTCCTTCCCTCTTCGACTGAAGA
Source organism: Pristionchus arcanus (assembly GCA_900490705.1). Classification (NCBI taxonomy): domain Eukaryota; kingdom Metazoa; phylum Nematoda; class Chromadorea; order Rhabditida; family Neodiplogasteridae; genus Pristionchus; species Pristionchus arcanus. Next base: position 260,313 of record LS487909.1, read on the forward strand.
AACTTCCACTATTATTAAGTATTGTGCAGAGAAGAGAATAGCAATCGTAGTACAGGTATCGCATTCTTCATCTCTACCCTAATCATGTATTGAAGGGAGGAAATACTGGATTAGTAGGGGGAGCAACTCCAATTCATGATGAAATTATTCTATCTACTGGTCGAATCAAGAATAATTTCCATCTTGAGACATCTTCTGGTATCGATTAATCTCTTACCGTACTTGAGTTATTCCCTTCAGGAGTCCTTACTCTCGATGCGGGATTTATTCTCGCTGATGCTGATAATCGATTGGCCGAGCATGGATTCATGATGCCATTGGATCTTGGAGCGAAGGGAAGCTGTCAGGTATACTGTCGGGGAAGGAATATCGATCGATGAGATTACTGTAGATAGGAGGATGTATCGCTGCTGGAGCAGGAGGAATTCGATTGCTGAGATATGGATCTCTTCATTCTCATCTTCTTGGATGCACTATGGTTAAAAATCATTTTATTATGTAGTACAATGAAGGAATTGATCGATTGAAGGTCGATGGGAAGGGAACTATTCTGAATTTGGGAGGAAGATTAAGGAAAGACAATACTTCTCTTCATACTGGTACGATGAAATTGTTTATGTGTGATAAGTCCTATTATTTTAAGCCCATCTCGCCATTGGATCAGAGGGTCAATTGGGGGTAGTAACAAGTGTGACAATGGGAGTTGTCCCTCGTCCTCTTTCTATTCTATCTGCCATGTTAGGTGAGATGGAAAGAGAAAGAAGAAGGAATATCTCTTCCATTCAGCGGTCTCTTCATATTCCGACTGCATTCGTATATTTTCTCTTGCTAGATCGAAACTGGGAGAGATTCTCTCTTCATTCGAACTCATCGATGGAGAAGTGACATATATTATTTATTTACTATTCTATAGATTCACTCTTCCGTCATTCTTCAGTCTATTCTTGATTATGAAAAATAAGTAAACTTTGGAGTGAACCGGGACTGGATTAATGAGTTAAATTGAGACAATGAAATGCGTGGAACGACATCTTCCACTAAAGAATGTATTCGAAGGAACACACGACTTCTACCTTCTTATTGAGACCCATGGTTAGATAGAATATTGATTGGTTACGAAGGATTACAGTATATTGAATTGAGGTAGCAATGGGGATCATGATGCAGAGAAGTTGAATCAATTTGTGGAAGAAGCACTGGGCAACGAATTAGCTGTTGATGGAGTTGCTGCTAATTCGGAGAATGAGAGAGCTCATATGTGGAGATTACGGTAAACAATATGATGAAGTACTAATGCACTATGGATATTGAATTGAAGAGAGGAGTCGCCAATAGCAGCTGCTAAAGATGGATACATCTATAAATTTGACGTATCTCTTCCTCTCGAACACTTTTATCGTTTAACTGAAGAGACGAGAGATAAGCTGAAGGCATTTAAAATTAATACGATTGAGTGAGAAAGAATTGATTGAAGGGACGAGGAAGAGTGTATTGTTATGGTCATCTTGGAGATGGAAACTCTCATTTGAATGTAACGACTGATGGAGAAGATGAAGAATTGAAGAAAGAGTTAGTATATGTAAATATTGATCTGTAGTTATTATCTTCTTCTTAGATTGAGTCCCTTTGTATATAATTGGGTTGTGTCACATGGTGGATCGATCTCTGCTGAGCATGGAATCGGTCAATTGAAAAGAGACTATCGATCACTTGGTATGTCACTGTCCAATTCTACGATTCCTCTATACACATTTCTTCTCTTCTCACTTCTCATTCACTACTCCACACTTTCCTTTTTTTGCACAGGTAAATCAGCCTCGGAGTCTTCTCTCATCCGATCTCTCAAGGGCGTTTTCGATCCCCATTCAATCCTTTGTCCATACAAGATGATTTCAACCCAAGATTGATCTATACCTCCACGAGGTATTGTAGTATTCACATATTAGTTGCCACGCTAACGAGTTACTTTAAACTGTTCTTAATTGTACATGTAGTAAACCCTTTCGCAGAATGTAAAATAATGACAAAAAAGTAGATTAATGGGAACTATAGGTTGTAGTAATAGTGGGTCAAATCCTGTGGTGTTATGCATTGATTGTTTCATGGTTGATAAAAGATCGGAAAGTTTCCGTTGGAAATGTGACCAGTCCATTCCATTTCTTGGTCTTCTCTTTCGGATCATTGAATTGATTGAAGTGACAGGTGTGAAAAGAAGAAAGAGAAGGAAGAATATATTCATTCTTTATCGTGGATAGACTCATGCCATTCCACACAATGATGGGAAGTAGAGAAGAGAGTTAGATGGAATGGCATGAGAGGCAGAGACTATCATCCTCAGTCGATATGTATTCGAATGAGGGTAACCGATTAGAGGCAGTAAGGGAAGAGACCGTAGAAATGAGATCATTGAAGAGACAACTCGAGACACCGGATAGAGAAGGAGAATGAAGAATAACTACAGACTTATTGATCTAATCGAATACTACCTTACAATTAGTATTAACAATGTCTATTGTATTCGACAATTCTTCTTCTTCCTTCTCATAGGCGACATTGGATTTGAAATTGGAACGTCTTTGCTCGATTCGATCGATTGCCTTTCTGATTGCTCGTATCGTCTGCAATTATTCCTTTTTTTTCTTAAGAAATATATACACGACCTCTGAGATCATTAAAGTAGTCATATTACTCTCTTGATTTATCATGATCTCTCATCATTCTTCCATTCGTCATAAATAGGAAGGGAAGAATTGAAATGGGTCCTCCTTCCTATTCTAATCCCTTTACTACTCCATTTCATGGAAGAGAAGCCGTCAAGTAGTCTCCATCCCTCTCTCTCTTTCTCTATTCCAATGTTTGTCTCTATCCCTATCCGATTTCCATGCCTGGGGATAAGAAAGACTAAGAGTATGAGGTCACACCGAAATGGAATTACTCAGAGAACGTTTCTTGGAATAGATAATTGGACAGTATTTTTCATAAATAGAATTTAAAAAAACGAGACAGTATTCGAGTGAGACAGTGTTCGTGCAATTTGAAAGTTAACAATAGAAACCTTACCTTACTAATCTGACGAGATGATGGAATGCATGATCAACATTCATCCTCATTTTGGCTGAGCATTCAACGTATGGAAGATGAAGTTTCCGTGCTAATTCCTCTCCTTCATCCCGTTGAACCTTCAATTGACAACTAGATACTCAATGTATACAATGGAATGGAAACAAGAGAAAAAACAATTGCCCATAGCGTGTCTCAATGCTTCCTTCATCTAGTCTCTCTCTATTCTGAGCATTGGGATGACTATCAAGTTTGCATGGGAATGTCAAAGGGATTCATTCATACTCAATGCATCTTCTCTCTCACTTTCCATCACTTTCATCTCCTTGGACACTCGATTAGTGCTGATTCCCAGTGATTCCCTCCTTCCATCCCTCTTTTCTCGCTCCCCACGGGTCATTTGTCTACTCTCGCTCCAAAAATGCGATGAGAGACAAGAGAAGAAGAAGAAGAAGATCTTAGAAAGGGAAGGGAAGACGAAGATGCAACATAAACAAGAAGAAGCAAGAGACGAAGAGGGTACCTCGGATTGGAAGGATGGAAGGGATAGAAAGGGAGAGATCAATTCAGTGAAGAGATCATACAGCATGATATATTGAACTGAGGATAGAAGAATGGTGAAGAAAGTATGAAGAATGACGCGAGGGCAGATAAAGGAATAGAAAGGTGTGTAAAGGGGAAAGGAATGAGTAAGAGAGGGAATTGTTCATCCTTAGTCAATGGGAAAGGAATGAATTCACTCACATGTCGATCTCCTTCTAGATCTGCTTTATTTCCAACAAGAATAACGGGGAAATCATCTCGATCCTTCACTCGACTGATCAATTTGTGTAATCGTTCCACTTCAGAAAAGCTGAAAGAAATTTATTCCTTCATTCAATTGAACTTTCACCCTCCCTTCAATCTCCCTATCAACCTTGTACCTCTCTCATCCCTTCTCTTTTCCACTTCTTTTTGGTCGATTTCCTAGTGTGACTCTTCTCGCTTTCCCTTCCCCTTTACGATGTAATCGATTAGACAAACATTGTGATTAGAGGATGTGACCCACTTGGGGAAAGGAAGAAAGAGGATGAAGCTAGAGGTAGATCAAGAGTTGATTGGACTAGAGGAGAGAGAAGGAAAGTGGAGAGATAGATAAGGGAGAGAGGATTGCAGTTCGATTCACCTGTTCTTGTCAGTCACAGCGAATACAATGAGGAATCCATGGCCTGATCGAAGATACTGCTCACGCATTGTACTGAATTCCTCTTGTCCTGCTGTATCCAACACTGAATATCCATTTGAGATTACGGTAGACAATGAAAGAATGAATAGATAAATAGAATACCTTCCAATTGACAGATATCATCATCGACGAAGCATTGTTTCGTGTAGGAATCTTCGATGGTTGGATCATAATCAGTTACGAAGTATTGCTAAACACAGTAATATTTGGGGGTACAGTAGGAAAGGAGTGAACCTGGATGAATTGAATGGTCAACGCTGATTTCCCGACTCCGCCCCCTCCAATAACAACTAATTTAAAGGGATTTTGATTGGGTGGACGAACCATGGTCGGGAATCTTTGCCTATTCTCTCTCTCTCTCTTTCCCTCCTCCACTTCTCTTCTTCTCTCCCACAATACAAACTCCTCCCCCTTCTTCGCTCTTTCGATTGTTGCTCCTCCCCTTGTAGAAAGATTGAAGTGATCTGAGAGATGAAAGGAGAGAAGGAAGGAGAAGGAGGGATAGATACAGTCATATCAATCTAATCCCTTATTGATAAGAATAGACTGAGATTAAGAGGAGTGAATTGGGAGAAGGGGAAGAGAAGGGACAATGGGAACTGGTCTATGTATGAGGGTGTGTGTTCATAGAAGAAGAACGTCATGTTGACCCTCTAAGGGGAGTTCATTCATGGAAAGAAGAGAAGAGCATCTCTTCACTTTTCATTTCCATTTCCTCTTTCATCTCTTTTATCGACATCTTCCGTAATTGAGTCTTCGTCTCTCTCTCTTTCTCACTCTATTCCTTCTCTCTATTCTCAACAGATTCCATCCCATCCCATTCCCCTTCTCGAATAAATTTGTTGTATCCTTGGTAACGAGAGGAGACTTCTTCTCCTCTCTTCTCTTCTCCATTCCCTCGTTTTCCATCTCATTCCTAGTCAATATGGCATCGGATAAGGCTAATTCCATCCTCACTGGATTCAAACTGTAAGTTTCCCTCTTTCCCCTTTCAATTCAATGCCAAAATAGTGCTCCAAATAGTCACCTTTTGAGATATATTTGAAATTTTTTTTACCATTGCATGTTTGGATGCCTGAGGCCATTAAAACACGTCGGACTTCGTTTATTCTGATAGTTTTCTTTAGTAATTGGATGAATCTTCGAGATGGAACAACGGGAAAAGTGCTATGGCAGAGCACGGCTGATCTAGCTGATCCATCTAAGGAACACGAAGGTATCAACAAGGGTCCATCTGACAATTATTGTGTCTTGTAGATATAAGTGATTGAGATTGAGAGTGAAAGTGATTGGAATTCCTTTCCCTTCCAGCCCATGTTCCTCGTGCTGTTCTCAAGTGTAAGAGTGTTTCGAGGGAACTTAATTTCACTTCTGATCAACTCATTGAGAAATTCCGATTGGAACAACGAGTATTTCTGAAGGAAAGCGTAATTGAAGGTAATTCCAGATTCATTATTTTCAATTCTCAGTATTTATCCGTTTATTGGAAATTTTTGAGTAAAGATTGGGTAGAAGGCAAATTGAACTGGATGGGTAGTCTCCATCTTCTCCCCATTTTATTCATTCATTCCATCTTTCCTCCTCAGTCACGCAATTGAAAGAGGGATGTCTAATGGATCCTCGAATCTCTCTTAGACCATCTAGATACGTATCTCAGAGACTATATTTATGTACATATTATAAAATATCAAAATATATTTGAATTAAATCTTTAACAATTTAGGAAGGGGTATATCGGGAATCCTTACTTATCTCTGAATCCCTTTTTTCTTCAGAATGGTTCTTCGATTTTGGCTTCGTAATTCCCAAGTCAACGAATACTTGGCAGAGTGTTATCGAAGCTGCCCCTCAAGGAAATATGCTCCCTTCTTCCCTACTCAGGTATATGAGGCCGTTTGCGAGAGAGTCGAGCAAATATGACCATAGCCAGCACAGGATAAAAAAATGGAATCCGAGTAAACAACAGTTTCTGGCACTGTTGTGGGTGCTAAGAAACATTGGCTATGTGGCATGGTCTAAAAATGCGTGATTCATTTTGCATGAGAGGTCAAAGTTTATCGTATTTTTTGTCTTTTCTGATGTAGTTCTGGAATCGATGAGAAAATCGGAAAACTGAATAGAGCCTATAGTTAATTTTCAATTTTAAAACGATCCACGCTTTTACTTTTTTTCTAAAATCATCATGCATTTACATGCATTTTGTATTTTCCTTTAAACTAATTAGTGAGATATTCTGAAATATAGGGCATGTAGCCAATGACTTCGTTGATTCTCCTACGTCGGTTGCTCGCATACAAAAAATGTTGGGCCAAGTTATGGCAAAAATACGGAGGCGAAATCGAGGCGATCTCCCTCATTTCACTCCGAGACACCGCGAATTCGCTAGTGAAAGCGAAGAATGAAGCGAACGGAGTGAAATGAGGGAGAAAGAAGAGAATCACGAATTGATTTTCCTCGATTTCAATTCCGTATTTTTGCCATAACTTGGCCCAACATTTTTTGTATGCGAGCAACCGACGTAGGAGAATCAACGAAGTCATTGGCTACATGACCTATATTTCAGAATATCTCACTAATTAGTTTAAAGGAAAATACAAAATGCATATAAATGCATGATGATTTTAGAAAAAAAGTAAAAGCGTGGATCGTTTTAAAATTGAAAATTAACTATAGGCTCTATTCAGTTTTCCGATTTTCTCATCGATTCCAGAACTACATCAGAAAAGACAAAAAATACGCTAAACTTTGTCCTTTCATGCAAAATGAATCATGCATTTTTAGACCATGCCACATAGCCCATGTTTCTTAGCACCCACAACAGTGCCAGAAACTGTTGTTTACTCGGATTCCATTTTTTTCTCTGTACCAGGCATTGCTCGACTCTTTCGTAAACGGCCTCATATGAGATACTCTCATTCAATATTCCTCCTACACAGATATCGGAGAAGGGATTGAATGGGGAAATAACTAAGGTTGACACAAGTATCTAAATATCTAAATAAATAAATAAGATAGATATCTAGTTTCTAAATTTCCTAAGAATTGTTATCTAACTATTTCAACACATAATAATTCAATTAATATATTTTCAGTGGGAATGTTGTAATCGAGACATCATTCTTTGATGACGAACTACTCGTTTCCAAGTCGACCGTCAGAATATTCTATGATTGACTTCCCCTTCCTCCTCTTGTTCATTGATCTCATTCGGCGATAATCACTTCGATCTCTATTTTACTATCAATTTACAGTTGAACAAAAAACTTGTCACAAATTCGGAATTATCTGTTTTTTAAAACTATCAATTTTTGTGCTATTGTGGTAGTGAGAATTTTTCCATTGAAATTCTGCATTCATTCCGATCAAAGATTCGATTTCTCTTTTGGTATTCAATAAATATATTTTTCTCAATAGATACTACATCTGTAAGAATTAGTAGGTCAGACAGTATATGAGAATCAACAATTTGTCAATTAATCACAAACTAAAAAAATATCGTCGTTTGGCTTGTTGGAAACGTCGTTTTGTCAACAAAATAATCTATCGTTATATATGCCTATTATGAGAATTTTTTTGCGATTATTTTCTCTATTTTCCGCGAGAGTCATACTTAGGATGAAAATATTCTAGTATCTATACCTCATGAATATAAACTGTGTGGCAAAAAACTGTCAATTTAAGGCCTATCAGTGATTAAGTGACCACTAGTTAATGTTAACGTTAACTCTTCATGGGTAATATTAATTCTTTTATATACCTATGAGTGCTCATGAAAAAATTAAGAAATATAATATTTCAAATATATTAAAATAAACTCATTTAACGCTTCGAGCAGTACAGTAATTGTGTGTGCGTGCGGCGTGCGTGCGTGCAGCTGGTTTACTGTATACGCTCTTTCTCGTAGAAGAAAGATTGATTCCTATTTTTTTCGTTTATCGATTTTATGTTTTCTTCCTAATCTTCGTAGTCTTTCGCTCGTTCGATGTGGCACTTGTCGTGTATACTCCGGAACATATAACATTTTAGGGCCACTCACTCTTGCTATCTTCTCAAAATGGTCGCCTGGCGCTCGGTCGGAATTAACTACGTCAGATACTCGCAGCTCGCTGCCCAAGTCACTAGAAGATGCCTCAAGGGAGATGCCGCCAAGGATGCCGCTAAGAAGCAGTCTGCTACCGTCAAGATCACTAAGTGGGAGGCCGGCAAGCCCCTCAAGAAGGAATAATTCCTAGAAGAAGGAGCACTCGTCGATCACATCGCCTAACATTCCTTCTCATTCCGAAAATTGAATCAGTGTTGTGTCGATGTTCTTGCCCCGCGATCCGTTCTTGTTTTTACGTAGATGTATCGAGTTTTGAGAAAGAATGAATAAAGATTTTAGGATTGCTTCCTCTTGCTCACGCACGGGATTCGGGGATGGCCGATCTCAACCAGCTAGTGCACCCTCACGGACCCTTCTACGAATCGGTTTACCAACGAGTGAGTCACACTCTGACAGTACTGTTTACGAGAATTGTGAATATGTGACAAAGGGAGAGAATGACATTTTGAGTTGGATCCATCTGGTACTGGGATCGTCACGTCTGGACCCGTTGTTGAGCTTCTAAAAACTTCTGGTCTGCCTACCCAACTTCTCGGATTAGTGAGTCATTGATTGTACAGATGTTCGTTTTCACTTTCTATAAACTTAAGATATGGGAAGAAGCCGATTATGCGAAGAGAGGATATCTGGACAAACGAGGAGTTTACATAGCGCTCAAACTAGTTGCTGCTGCCCAGGTAATAATACAAAACAGTGAGAATCTCACTTGTAAATATTTAGTGCGTTGATTTTTTGTAAAACAGTAGAACGGCTTTTCAAACTGCTTCTGAATGATTCATGTATATGATTTGAGAGTGGACATTCTCCATCTTCGACAAGCCTTGGACTTCCACTTGGTCCCCCTTCTCTAGGTGGTATCTCCCCGATGCCTCCCTCTGCAATGTCTCCTGGAGGAGGAGCTGTTGCCCAATGGGGAATATCACCTACGGATCAAGTTCGTTGTGTTATATTCTGTTTATCTGGTTATGAGTGCGTTGTACACGTTAAAGAGCTTACCACACTGATCTCTGTGTTTTAATATTGTTCTTAACCACAGAGTGCATGACACCATATAATGAACGAAACTCTTGCAAGATCTTGGAATATTTTATTTCTTTTTAGGCCAAATACGATACCATATTCGATTCACTGCAGCCAGAGAACGGAAAACTGCCAGGTGGAAAGGTATTATAATTGATTTACTTGGTCCTTCAAATTGTATTCATAAAGGTGCGACCTGTACTGCTTAACTCTGGTCTCAATCCGAATATGTTGGCTAAGATCTGGGAATTGGCTGACCAGGATAAGGATGGATTCCTCGATAGAGTTGAGATGAATGTTGCCCTACATCTCGTGTATAGGTTAATATTTTATGAATGTACCTATTCTAATATAATAATTAAGAGCTCTACAAGGAGAGGCAGTTCCTCGCTCTCTTCCCGATCATCTTATCCATCCTACCAAATCTATGCTATCTAGGAGAAATTCTATCGCTAGTGCATCAGGTTCACTCCTTTTTTACTACTTACTATTTCGAATCGTTACAATGGTCTAAGTATACCGATTACAAAGTTGAAGAATCTACTCGAGGATCGAACAAAATGGTTTGGAGAAATCTCTAATTATATGCCACATTTTGTACAACGATTGTTTGGTAGTTATTTCATTACAAATCCATTTGGTAGGCAATAGCTCTGACGAATACGTGGCGGTAGTTATTGCACGATACTTTTATGGATCTTTTTCAACTCTGACTATATCATGTTAACAGGAAATCTTCGATCTCGTACTGGTAGTGTGACCTCACTGAATGAGATGTCTCAGTACACTCCTACTCATGCTGCAGCTGCAGCTCCCAATCGACCTTATTCTGTGCAGGCACCTCGACCTCCTTCTCTCACTCCACAACATACAGTAAGAATATTATCTATTGAGAACTTGTATTCTAAGGGGCTTTATTTGTACTCTTCTATTTTTCCTATTACGTCGCTGATGAAAATGACTTGGCAAAAAAGTACTTCCTTCCTTATACCTTGAGGATGGATTATAGGCCGTGGTTGTTTTGTTATTTCTCCGGATGTATGAATTTATCAATTTGATGTTCAATTCTCATATGATATCTAAAGTGTTTGTCATTAAGGGTCAACGAAGTGGTCACACAGATGGAGGAGACGGAGAATGGCCAGTTAGAGTGGCTGATTATGCTGATCACTTTGTATTACTCGATACTGATAGAGATGGATTAGTGAATGGATTGGATTGTAGAGGATTCCTCATGAACACTAATCTACCTCAACATATGCTTGCACACGCATGGTCAGTCAGGATACTAGTATACAGATAGGAATACATGTATTGTAGGGCATTGGTTGATATGAACCAGTCTGGAATGCTTTCTCTGGAACAATTCTCCCTCCTCCTTTATCTGATTCATCGATTATCTTCATTGGGAGAAGATCTTCCTCGTTCTCTTCCTTCTCATCTTACTCCTCCTTCAATGAGAACTCCCACTACTAATGGAATACCTCAACCACCTTCTCTCCCTGGTAGTCAACCTACTTCCCCTCTTGAAGATGATGAAGAAGCTATGGCATTAGTGGCTGATATTAATAGAATGGAAGACGAGAGAAGAAAGGCTGAAGAAGAAATGGGACAGATTGAAATGGAGATGAAGAGAAAACAAAATGAGATGAAACAATTGAGTGTTGAATTGAAGACTCTCGAATCAACAGTGAAACAATTGGAGAAACAGAAGGCTGAGGCTAATAGGTTAGCTAACCATTCTTGTTAGTGTGTACCTGTGATTAATGAAATATTGTATTAAGGAGACTGGGAGAGATGGATGATCAGAAGAATAGACTAATGGCTGCTGCTGAGACGAGTAGAGGAAAAAGTGCAGAGACAACGAAGAGAATGGAGAATCTTATGGAAGAAACACATAGAGCAACTGAGAATAAAGAGGTAAAGTATCAAGGGATAGAGAATATATGGGATTATTGAATTATAGGAAGATGATGCGAAGATGTTTGCACTACGACAGGAAGTATCGGGATTGGAAGGAGATGCTGCCAATGCTGAAACTGAATTGAGGAGTGAATTACACTTATTGGAGGTATGAAAGGGGAATTGAGGAGAGATGGGAATATGGGAATATTGTAGGGAACAGTGGGTGAATTGTCTCGATTGGAAAGGGAAGCAACTTCTCTCGAAAGAGAGAAAGAGAAGACTGTCAAAGTAAATGCAACCATCGATGAGGCATTGAGAGTGAGTACCATATATTTGTTATTCGAACAGATTCGAGATGTAGATTTTGTATATTTTATGATATAATGGTTTCAATGAAACGTTAAATGATTATTATGTTGTTAAGGAATTGGAAGGTGCAATGGAGAAGGGAGAGCAGTGCAGTATGTTATTCGATGATTTCTCTCGATTCTCATTGGCTGATGCTCCTTCCACTTCATATATGAATACCGCTGTTTATGCTGGCAAGACTGTTCCTCCTGGTTAGCATTGTTCTCCATCATATACGTGTTTCCATTCAACGTTTGTGTACTTTATTTATAGACAAATTTCCGTAACATAATATTGGATGATTGCAGATCCATTCGGTAACTCTGTTCCTGCCCAATCGTTGTCAGCCTTTGGAAGTGGAGGAGGAGGAGGAGGGAAGGCTCCGCCCCCTCGTCCCGCCCCTCCTGGAGGAGTTGGAAAGAGAGCCACTCCTGTACACGACCCATTCGCTAATGCGTATGTTATTTATCTCATTATCATTTCAATTTAAAATCACTAACAAGGAAAGTGTAACTTGTTTTCAAATTTTTATTGATAATCTATCTTTTCTTGCTGTAGAAAATGGTCAATTGAATCAATATAATATATATAATTAAGTGATCCATTCTCTGGGAACGAACCATCCTTTAGCGGAGGAGCAAATGCTTCTTCATCTGCATTTGCCGATTTCGCCAATTTCGGCCAGTTTAGCTAATCCCCGATATTCCGTTTCACAATAGTTGTACTATACTTACTAACTTATTCCATGGGCATAGATTGATTCTACCCGTTGTACCCTAGTTGTGAATGCCAATCTCTTGAATACTATCCGATTATTTTGTTCACTTTGCCATTTTCTCCTTTTATGCCAGTGTACTAAGCTAAATTGTAGAATATACATAGCAATTACATTAATAATTTATATTTTTTCTCAATCTTCGCTCAATTTCCAGATGTAGGTACTAAAGTATTTTCAAACAATAATTATTTTCCCGATAGAATCGTGTCTTATATTACTTAGAAATTGTAACACTAATTTTTAGCCCTTTGTTTGTGCAGTCATTTTGTGCCCAGATCAAAATTGTCAGATTTTCATTTCGGTGTTTGTGCCAGCATTGTATACCTGCGTAGATCGAAATAAATATATGTTTATTATACGTTTTGTTCCTGTTCTGTCCCACACCCCTCTTCTTCCTTTGGTAGACTCGTCTCTTCTCTTTCCTCTTCTATCTTCTCCTCCTCCTCCTCTCTTCCTCTCTCCCTTCCCCTCTCTTCCTCTTCTGCAGCTGTCCATTCACTTCTCCTCTTCGATTCAACGAGAGCGATAGAGAGAAAGGGGAAGACGAGATAGACTCCGCCTTCTCCCTTCTCCCTTCCAATGGGCGGAGTCAATGGAAGGGGAGGGACAACTCGAGAGAGAAAGAAGACCAAGTCTACTCATGACTGATCCTTCTCAATACAACTTACACTTATCTATCCCTTATCTCATTCATTGTCGCGTATATTTCAATCGATCTACCGTATCCTATCGTCTCTCTCTTTCAGTGAGTAATCATGTCTGCAGTGGAAGAGAGACAAGCTGAGAAACGACCTCTTGAGAAAGAAGAGAATGGAGAAGGAGAGGAAGAAGAAGTAGTACAGAAGAAGGCTAAAGTTGTCATTGAGGTCAGTCAATTATGAAGATAGTCAAGAGGAAGAAGAAGAAGAGAGAGAAGATGGACGATGAGAGAGAGAGAGAGAGAGAGAGAGAGAAGGAGGAGGATGGCAACTGTCTCTCACGAGAAAGAATTCCCATTATTCTATCGTATTCCAGGAAGGGAAAGAAGACAAGAAGGAAAAGGATGATAATAAGGGTGAGTATCAAATATTATTATAGATCAATTTAATCCGTGAAGGGGGGGGGGAAGTATCGTGAGAAGGTGGTAATCTAGTCTCCTTTCCCTTCTCTTCCTTCCCTCTCACTACGACGTATCGACTATGACTGAGAGAGGGGAAGGGAGGGGAGAGGAGTGGGATATAGAGGGAGGAGTGGGGGAAGAGAGAGTAGAGATGGATAATAGACGTCTGGAGTCTTCTCTTATACACATCCCTCAACACAACACCTTTCTCAATTTATTCTGATAGACAAAAGTAGTTATGGTGGAGAAAAAATGGATAACTTTCCGCGTGATAATTTGAGAACGAGAATTTAACACAACAAAAAGTATTCTCCACAGTATCATAAATTATAAAGATTCAGTCATAAAACAGCATACATTTGTTCGAATGTATCAAAATCTTAAATTCAATTCTATTTAGTGGCACACTGCGGAATGATATCATAGTTTTTCAATACTGATGAATAATTTGTCTATGATAAGTAATAAAATGATATTCAGAAGAAGTGGCGGAAGGATCGGGTGATGAAGATGCATATGAAGTATCAGATGATGGAGAAGAAGGAAGAGAAGGAAGAGAAGGAAGTGATGATGATGGAGATGATGAAGAAAGACCTGAAGGAGAAAGTGGTGATGATGATGATGATGATGATGCTGCTGTTCCTGATGAAGATGATGATCAGTAAATCATATCATCTCTTCCTCCTTTCCCTTCCATTGATCTTTGATCTCTATCTGTCATCGATACTTCTTATTCGTGTTAATCATACAATAGATTATCCATGATATGAGATCACTCCTACTTTATGTTATTTATTCATTTATCTGTCTCAATCGTCACTCATTCACTCATGGATTTTGTTTTCACCTCCAATCTCAATTCTTTCCGTTGCAATTTCCAGATATTAACGTACCGCAGAGTCTCCCCAGTCACGGGTGAGTCGCGGTGAGTCACGGAGGGTCACCTAAGGTCACCCCGGCTTTGAGGCAGCTTTTCACCCCTTCAAAGTGTATATTTTTGTGGCCTTTTTTGGTTATGACCTCATCTCAGCACGATTGATCGATCTATGTAATCGGATCTTTGAATTTCCAACTTGATCTTTGATCTCTGGTAGTCGCTTTTTTACCCCTCCCCTCTCCCCTCCCCTCATTTGCCTAGATAGGCTGGACCGCTTAATTTGATCACGAGATGGGAGGGGGACAGAAGGATGCAAATGAGGGGAGAGGAGAGGGGAGGGGTAAAAAAGCGACTACCTGAGATCAAAGATCATGCTGGAAATTCAAACATCCGAATACACAGATCGACCGACCACGCTGAGATGAGGTCATAGCCAAAAAAGGCCACAAAAATATACATTTTGAAGGGGTGAAAAGCTGCCTCAAAGCCGGGGTGACCTTAGGTGACCCTCCGCGACTCACCGCGACTCACCCGTGACTGGGGAGACTCTGCGGTACGTTACTTACCGCATTTTGAACTCTTTTAATCAATGTAAGATCGAAATAAAAATAATGTATTACAGAATGAGGAAGTATCATAAAGGAGGAGTAAGAGGAAAATTAAAATGATGATGTTGATTGCACTATTTTGCCCCTGACGGACATGCAACGAGTGAGAGAGCATTCAAAATGAGGAGAATGCATCCATCCTTTCCATCTCTTGCTCCATTCTTCGGACCCCTCCTTTAATAAAAAAAGATCCTTTAATGAAAAAAAATTATAATATTGTTCTCATTTACTCAATTTTTTCCACTTGCATGGCTAGATAGAATTTATAAGCATAGATTTGGATTGTTTTCTCCCTTTTATGTGGGGTTGATTACATCGGCCTCATTCTTTACACAGTCATTTTATCGTTCTCATTCCTCTTCAAACCACCCATGGACACCTTTAGTTGACTGCCATCCCGTTCCACCAGATAATTACACCACGATTGAAGAGCTATCATACACGAATTCGAGAATATGGAACACAGAGTAAGGAATATTTCGAATTTATCTTCACCATACTCACTACTATGACATGTGAAATCATATATCTATCTATATTGCCCGATATACGTGGCTCATATTCCTCAAAATTTATTTCAATATTGTAAAAAAATATTCAGTCTATATTCAGAGTATTTATCCGTAAAATACAAACAACTGATGTATCTAGCATTTGCCAATTTCGAAAAAAAATGTTCTCGGCTAGATAATAAGAGTCAGATCAAAATTGCATGTTCAACCGAGATGAATTTTCCTTAAATTTAATATTGGCCATTCCTATTCAATTCTCTGTAATTCTGAAACGTGTCCGCTATAAATTTCTTCTATTGATTTTTTCTCGACGTTCACTTACATAAATTAATGAATTAAGAGAAACATTCTTCGTTTCGAAGACAACGATAACTGCAGCTGTAGGTATCTATGCAAGCAAATTGTATTTTTAGAGTTTGAAATTTAATTTGGGGTTGATGGCATGGCAGCTGCAGCTTGAGAAGGTAAGGATAACTTAGTGAAAGTGTCGAGTTTCTAACTGTGGGAGAGCGGAAGTCATGGATGATTATAACTGCTTCAGTTATGTTCTTTCTTCTGTTCACCATTCCAGTTTCTATTGTAGAAGGTGTTCATTCTCTTCTCAGACAACTTGTCATATCAGTATGGGTATTGTCCTTCTCTTCTCTTCTTCATTCCAAGAGAGACGAACAAATGGGCGGAGTTCCTTATTCCTCCCTTAGGGTAAAGAGAAGCTATCGGCAACTCTTCCATATTCCTCTCTTTAACCTCTCATTCTTTTACCCATTCCATCTCTTTCTCAATGGTAATTCATTATAGATGGGACCAACTCGTCTCTTCATTCTTCTCTTATTCATAATCTCAGGTACTTATCTATCTCTTGATCCATTTTCGATTGTTCATTATTCCATTTGATTCTCATTAGATAGCTGATTGGATATTGCTCTTCTAGCTGGTGCCTTTGAGAGAGAAGGGACAATGACCAGTTTCCATTCCCAATCTCACTCTCACTCTTATCCATCCCTTCCATTGATACTCCCACTATGAATACCCGTTACTCTTATCATTAACTTGAGACAATTCATCCGTTACTCATGATTAATGATGTGAGATTTATCGAGAGTGAAAGGGAAACCAGTGAAAGGAGACTTATTGTCTATCAAAGATGGAGATTACTCGGGGAAGACATCAATGAGACAATGCCTCATCTCATTCTTTATCCACATCTTATAGAAATCATTCATTTAGAAGTACTTGTTTAGGTGTGGAATACTTTACAGTTTCACTTCTTCCTATTTCAGATGTAGTATCGGATGGTGAAGTATACGATGATATGGGAGAGAATAGTGATGGAGATTCACGTGAATTATCCCCTCCTCAACCTCCATTCGCCCCTCCTCGAATGGAATCAATTGAATCTTCTCCTCCAGGTGGATCACCTCCATCACCAAGAGAAGGAGATTCATTCTCTAATGGTCCTCCTTCTATGTCTAATTCAACAATGGATTCAGTTATGGAATCAGGAGGAATAAGTGGAGAAGGAGGAGGAGAAATGAGATCGATGCTAGTCGAAAGATCTCCAAGGTACATCATTCATCCATTCAAATATGAACTGAAATGGACAATTAATTGGGAGATATCGATCTGAGATCTCCCCAATGGCAATCGCGTTCTTTTGTTGAGAAAGGGCGATCTTTATGTGGTTGTGAAACAAGAGAATGAGAAGAATAACGACCCACTTTGATATGACTGAGTCAAAAAGAGAGACTAAACCTCTCTAGTTCTAGAAATATTAACTGGTTATGAAGAAGGGTACAAAGGGAACAGTTTCCGTTCTGCCAGTTGGGAAAACGAGTAAATGAGTTAATTGTAGAGCAGGAGATAAGAATGAAGTGGATGAGAAGGATGAGAAAGACTCGAAACCATCGGATGGATGCAAGGATTCAAATGATCTATGCAAATTCTGGTCGAGTATTGGAGAGTGTGAAAGTAACACTGATTGGATGAATAAGCACTGTCCAATCTCGTGTGATCAATGCAATGGTGAGATGGAGGGAAGAATAGGGGTTTACATTCAGTCTCTTTTTCCGTTATGCAACTTACTATGGCGCGACAAATTTGTAGGATATTCTGTTAAATTCAACGAATGACGTATATTTCTTTCAGCAACCGCTCCATGCATCAATAAGCATCGTTTATGTCACTTCTGGTCATCCATCAATGAATGTGTCACTAATGCAGTATGGATGCTCGCCCATTGTCCACTCTCATGCAAAAGTTGTAAAGGTGACCACCCCCCCCCATCCCCCACTTCCCCCTTCCTCCCCTACTTCTCCCTCCCCTCCCCTATCACTTTCCTGAACTTGTCAGCATTTGTAGTGATAAGAAAGAACACTTTCTCTTCTCTGACCCTTCCCCTCCCCCACCTTTCCTCCTTTCCCTCCCTGACTTTCTCGAACATGCGGAAGGGGTAGGTCATGTCATGATTCAACAACTTGTTCACACTTTCCCTTTCCCCATTCTATTTGTACGCTTGAGAAAGAGGTCAGAACATGAAAGAATGAATGTCACTTAAGGGGAACCAGTGAATGGACATCATCCTCCCACTGGAGGAGACTTCAAGGAATCTGATTGCACTTTTGTTACTACTCATGAGGGTATACTATCCATTCTATTCCCTCCCAATAATGATACAATCATTTGAATGAATCTCCATCTCATCAGATACATCTCAACGTCGTACGATCTCCATCAACGACGTCCGTCAAAGTGCCGCCAATTTTGGATGTGTTCCCACTCTAACAGCACCCAGATGCTCAAGGAATCTATGCTACCATCTCAAGTGAATCTCTTTCCATACTTTCCCTTCATTCGACAATCAATTTAGATTCCGTACCTTCGATGGAACATGTAATAATCTACGTCGTCCTCTAGTAGGATCAGCCTTCTCTGCTCTTAAGAGACTGAAGAGTCCAATCTACGATAACAATCTCAATGCACCCACCTGTTAGTTAATATTTCTACTCTCCTCACGCGTAATAATGATTAATTTGATAATGAATATTCAGCATCATTCACTCGTATTCGTCCATCAGCCCGTGAAGCTTCTCGTCTTCTTCTCGCTTCATCATCTGCCATTCCTCATAATGCAAATGCTCTTCTTATGCAATGGGGACAATTTATCGCCCATGATCTGGCTAAGACCACCATGTTGAACAATCAGGTATGAAACAATTGATTAGTCGTCCCGAAATTAGCTTCCTAATATTTAGATATAGCATAGAATAAGTGAATATTCAGGAATGTGCAGCATGTACATCAGCAGGAGGAAAATGTTTCTCTGTATTTCTCTCTCGAGCTGATCCAACGTTAGTCATTCTTCTTCCATCTCCTCTCTAATCGTAATTCCTCTTCAGATTTGGTCGTTTTATGTGTCTTCCTGTAGCTCGTTCAGCTCCTGTTTGTGGATCGGGAACATCTTCATTCAGAGAACAATACAATGAGAATACTGCTTATATCGATGGATCAATGGTCACTTTCTCCCCTTCAGACTACTCGTTATAATCAATTCCTCCTTCAGATCTATGGAAGTTCAGATAGAGATCAGTTTCTATTCCGTCAGGGTCAATTCTTGAAGACGAAGAATATAAAGGGACGTCAATTCCCTCCAGTTGACAATAATAATAATGTTGTTGCTGGAGACGATAGAGCGAATATCTTCGTGGGATTGGCTGCCCTTCATACGATATTCCTTCGATTGCATAACAAGTATCCATTCCTACTCCCTCTTCCTCCTTCTATCGAATACTTCTTTCAGATATGCTCAGACTCTTCAGAGAGTGAACACCCATTGGGATTCAGAGAGAGTTTTCCATGAAGCGAGAAAGATTATGGGAGCTGTTCTACAAAGGATCACTTATCATGTCAGTAACTATTCCGTTTGTTTCTAATACTGGATGATTATGTTATAGGAGTATCTTCCACGAGTGCTCGGAGAAGAATATGGTCGATTACTAGGGAAGTACAAAGGATACGATAAGGATGTCGATCCAAGTGTCGCCAATGAATTCACTAGTTGTGCATTCAGATTTGGACATGGAATGATTCAGGTTGAGAAGTAAAGAGAAACACAACAAAATTGATTCTTGCAGGAGTTTTATCCCTTCCTCGATGATAAATTCAATCAGATTGGAGGAATTCCATTCAACGATGGAATGTTCAAGAGTATTCATATTTTGAACAACGGAGTTGATCCTCTACTAAGAGGAATGATCACTCTTCCTGCTAAGATGCCTCAGAGGTATGATAGAGATCTTCTTCGATTATTGAAATGAATGGTTTCAGATTGACTCCTGCAGTAACTGAGAGGATCTTTGGTAATTCTGATCTTGGATCAATAAATATCCAGAGAGGAAGAGATCATGGAGTTCCTGGTTACGTTGCATGGAGGAAAATGTGTGGTCTTCCTGAAGTAAAAGACTTTGATGATCTAGCATCCACTATCAAGAATAAAGTGGTTGTTGAGAATCTCAAATTGGTCTATAAACATGTTGGTGAGTTATCTAGATACATGGAGAAGATGAAGTGGGAATTATAAGATTAGGTATATTTCAGAGAATATCGATATGTACGTTGGATCAATTCTTGAGGAACCATACAAGAATGCACTGGTTGGACCCACTATGGCATGCGTGATCTCTGATCAATTCAGAAGAGTTAGAGATGGAGATAGGTAAGAATCTCTTTATTCTTCTGCATTTAATTGCCTCTTCAGATTCTACTATGAGAATGACAATATCTTTACTCCTGAACAACGTCGTCAGATTGATAAGATGAGTATTGCCCGTGTATTGTGTGTAGCAGGAGAAGCATGGTCGAGAGTGCCTAAACACTCATTCGACACTTTCATGCCTGAGAGAGACAAATTGGCTAAGTGCGAACAAGTTCCTGATATCGATTTCAATGAATGGAAGGAAGATATCTAAGTGAATGATCTCGTGATTCAAATACGTGTATCTATTGTTAATTTCATTCTTTGGTCACATCAACCATATCTACTAATTATTTCACTCATTTCATGACGTGTCATCTTACAACTTAGATTAGTTGTTGAATTACTTTCAGTTGTAGAACTGTAATAGCCGATTATAATCATAATAATTTGTTTGATAAAATTTTTGAATATAAAAGCTACTCTTAACGGATGTCGATAAAACACAATTGCATGTATTCAGTTTCTGAATAATGAAAAGGGTTAGAACTGGGACGAAGCTTCTTATTTGACGATAATTTAATTGGATAGCATAGTGTGGTTTGGGCTGTTCAACACGTAATTAACAGTGTTATCTACTGCAATGGATAGATAATCATGAATACAGGAACAGCGAGAAGAATTGGCCTCTTCCCACATACGAAACTCTAGTGAATATGCGGAATGAAGAGACAAATAATTCACACCCTTATTGACACCCTTAGGTACTCATCGATTTAGATAGTTATGAGAACAGAATCTTGCTGAAAAATAATTGCGACCTTGTGTGCAATGGGTAATGCAAGTGGAATACAGACTTTATCGAACAGATAGAGAACGAAATTATTCGATAGATCGATGAGTGGGATCGGGACAGGGACAGTAAGATCCATCTATTCCGTCAATTCCATTTCTTCCATTCTTTCCGTGTATCCCGTCCATTCCTCTTCTTCCAGGAATACCATTCACTCCCTCCAATGCTCATTATCAATAATCTATTTATTGTCAATCAATCGTTAGAATCACCTGTAATCCTCTCTTTCCTTCCTGTCCATCAGATCCAGGTATTCCATCTTTTCCTGTCATACCCTCAGGGCCAACCGAACCAGGAGCTCCGATTGCTCCAGATTGACCACCATCTCCTCTAATCGCATTCCTTCCTTTATTTCCAATTGACCCTTTACGTCCATTCTTTCCTTTCATTCCATTCACTCCAACATCTCCCTGTTCTCCACCAATTCCATCATTTCCCGGTTCACCCATTGGTCCTTTCGCCCCTTGCAATCCATGCGGACCAGTAGCACCTGTAAGCATTTTCTTTTTTTTTTAATTCAGCGGGCTAAATTAGATACCAATCATTCCAGGTAGTCCAGGTGGTCCAGGAGGACATTGTACACATCCTCCCGGGATATCGAATGTAGCAATGAGGATTACTCCAGGTGCACCCCTTCGTCCATTCACACCTATATTAAAGGAGGGCTCTTTGGAATGGAGCGAGAGATGCAATGGTGGCCGCACTCTCCTCATTTTGCATGCTCTCTCACTCTTTGCCTGCCCATCAGGGACGTTTAACAGACAGTCAATACGTTATATCTAACTTTGGTAATTGATGAGATCTACGTGGGGATTTCGGAATTCTGTTATGGCTAATGAAAGCGACAAAATAACGATGTTTTCCTCTTACTCCTCCTTTAAACATATGGAGATTGGAATAAATAAAAATAATTGTTTGAGGTAAACCTGGTTGTCCATTGTCCCCTCTGAGTCCTGGTTGTCCTGGAGGTCCACGAGGACCAGAGGGACAACCACGAGAATCATTCACACAATTACATATATCGAATGATATGGAACGAGATGAACGATGAAAAGAGAATATTGGAGAGAATCCATTAGAGAGAGAATGCATCTCACTCCATGCATGTTCCGATAAACTTCTACAATCAAGACAAGTATCTTCTACAAATTCATTCAATTGCAATAACCTGAATTCTTCCAATCCAGAATGAATCTCTTCATTGAGAGAATCAATATCTTGCATGATGTGATAGACGAAATGAAGAGAAAGAAGAGTACTGATGAAAGTGAAGCATATTCCTACAGCGAGAGTTCCAGTCATTCTTCTTTTCCACTAGACATCTCAACATCCCCATTATCACTCTTATATCGAGCTGGGAACGGATCGAAATATCATTATCGAAGTCATTCTGCTAACGACTGTTCGAGAAATGATTACCAATTATCATCATTGAGATAGGAGATAGGACGAACGAAAATCAAGTTCCTCGATAAATTTATTCAGCCATTTTTCTACAGTTCAATTATTATAATGCCAATCAATATTATTGCATTATTTTTATTCAATATGAGCATAGTTCGATGCAGAAACATGGTCCTTGGATTATCTCCTAGCTGGACTGATTTTTTTTTTCTTTTCATTCTTATTTTTGTTTTCATATTAATTATTTATAAACTCAACTTGTCAGTGTAGTTATAAGGCAAACGCACAAGTGAATTCGAGGATTTTTTTTGCGAATTTTCATGCACACCGCTTTTAAATTGTATTATTTGGATTATTTTTCAATTAAATGGAGTATTCTATAGACAGAACGTCCAAGCCTGCTTCGAATTAAAAAAATATATGTGAAAACACAGATAGAAAAATAGGTTAAATAAATAAACATGTGACACTCCTGACGGGAAAATTCCTGATTATCACGTTTTAGCCTGTTTACGGTAGTTTTTAGTGTTCTCAAAAGTGAATTTTTCTTTTTTCCCCTTTTTTGATTAAAATCCTGTTGTTTTGCTTTTTTCACAGTGATAACTGTTAAAATTGACTTCAAGAAGGCTAGGAGCATGTTTAACTTCCATATTTTTAACACTTAGCCGTAATTTTATCACTTGAGACGGTATTTTTCTTCAAATCTGCTAAATATACCCACTTTGAAGGTAACATGGTCAACGTCCCCAAGACCAGAAGGACGTTCTGCGACGGCAAGTGCCGTAAGCACACCAACCACAAAGTCACCCAGTACAAGAAGGGAAAGGACTCTGCCTTCGCTCAGGGTACGTCTTGTTTCATTCTCATTTTTTTCTATTTTTATCATTTAAATAAATGATCACTGAACATTATTACTGCCTGATATCTTAGGGTAGGGCTTTGCAATTGAAAGGGTTCTAATACCCGTCTCCGATAGCACTTAATGATGCCAAGTTTACAAACAAGAATGATATCTAGTGAGCTACTGGCCTTTTGTGAAAATAGTTCTCCATTTAAAAAGCGTTTCGGATATAATTACACTGCATCAAATTATCAATATTCGTCTCTTCTTCCAAATTAAATATTTAAAAAATACTGCTGTCTAATAAGGAAATCGCTTGTCTCTTAATTTTGCTTTCTCCTTACTCTATTAAACAACTATGCGTTTAGTTAAATTTCAAATTCATATCAAGTTCTCAACCACTTGTTTAAAAAATACCATGTGATTTGTTTTTACGGTTTTTTTTTTTAGAATTTGGGGATTCTTTGGTTTCGAGGATCTCTTGTTGTCTTTGTAAAACATATTTCTCTCGAAATTTGACTGACAACACCTGTTAACTTTTCTTTTATGAACGCTAATACACAAACGAGAGTAATTTACGCGCTCTCAGTTTGCTAATATATTAAATTTAATTTTCAGAAATACTTTAACACATGATCTGATTTCGTCAATTCTGACAATAAAATAGGAACTATCGTACATCACCCACATTACCGAACAAATGTCCCTTTTGAACATTTTTTTAAACTTTTTTTTACTTTTCGCGAATTCGCGTTTACCCTTCCTAATTTTTGTTTCACGTTTTTTGTTGACCCCGATAAGCGGATGAATACAAAAATTGGCCGGTGAAATATTATTTTAAATGGGTGGAAAATTGAAGCCGTTGCCCCTATGTATACTTAAAATACGGCTCTGATGATGATGACAAATTAGTACGGTAGAGCCGTATTTTTCTTGAGAATAGGGGCAACGGCTTTAATTTGTCACCCATTTAAAATAATATTTCACCGGCCAATTTTTGTATTCATCCGCTTATCGGGGTCAACAAAAAATGTGAAACAAAAATTAGGACGGGTAAACGCGAATTCGCGAAAAGTAAAAAATGTTCAAAAAGTACATTTGTTCGGTAATGTGGGTGATATACGATAATGCAGAAATCCAGAATGGGTCTAAAATCTCTTACAATTATCCTGTAAACGCTTAGTCTTAATCAAATGTGGTTGATCATGATTTTTATATATTTTTAATTTTATATAGTGCTTACGCTTAGTGCTTAGTCTGCTCTTGAATTTGGGACGTTCTGCAATAGTTCCCTGAAATAATATTAAGATAGACAGCAAAATATAAACTGAATGGGTACGTTTATTGAGCAATATAATTGTGCAGATGAAAATACAATATATATTGCTTAATCTGATTGGTACAAGGAAAATTGATGTCGAGCGTGTTACCATAGTATACTTCTCTTAAGTAGTTAACTTCAGGTCGTAGACGTTACGACAGCAAGCAGGCTGGATTCGGAGGTCAGACCAAGCCCATCTTCAGAAAGAAGGCCAAGACCACCAAGAAGATCGTGCTGAGAATGGAGTGCGCCGAGTGCAAGCACCGTAAGCAGCTCCCCATCAAGAGATGCAAGCACTTCGAGCTGGGAGGACAGAAGAAGTCCAAGGGAGGAGTCATCCAGTTCTAATCTGTTTGCTCGTTCTTTGTTTTGTTTGTTGAACTCGGTAATAAATTATCGATTTCTTTAAAGCCTTCGTGGTACAAACGTCTCACATCGTCTTATTATCTGATGGAACAATTGAGTGATAGTGATACACTGGTTACTCTTAGGCGTGGTAGGGATGTTTCGACTGGTTCGGGCTTCTGCTCGAGGTGAGGTGATGGGTATATTCGTTTACGATTCGAATCTGTTCAGACATCACTATCTGTGTCATTGATAGTTCAAATGCTAAAGCAAAAATCGGTCGAGATCCGAAGACATGCAAAGTCCAATTGGGAACGAAAGCTGTTGCTGTATCTAGAGAACATGCGGATCTTCAATGGAATTCGGTATGAATTTGGATTGACTAATAGGTCAATGTTATCTATTATAGGGTGGGGTAACGCTTGTCGATACATCATCCTTCGGTACTGTTGTTGATGGAGTAAAAATTGTCAAGGTTAATTTCGTAAGCATACATAGAATGTAAAACAGTTGGTTTTCAGTGTTCAAAATTACTAAAAGGTGGTGAGCGTTTGAAGATTGGACAAGAGGAATTTATCTTGGAGAAAATTGAGGAAGTTGGTAAAGAAACTCAGAGAATCCAACCGCTGCAGAGCAAACCTACTGCTAAGACTTCGATAGCTTCTTATTTCACAAAGGTTTGTTCGCGTAGGCTCGCTATTAACCATGAATGATTTGCAGAAAAGTAATGTGATACGAGAAGAATCGCAACTTGCTGACGTCTCGATCAGGAAAATACTGGCCACAGAAACACCTTCAGAGTGCGTTCGATTACAATATTTCTGCAGTAGTAGATACATTATGTTACTTTGAGGAGTCAAGAATCGCAGAAGGAACCATCTCAAATAATTCGGAAGCCAATACGTGGACGAGGAAAAAGAGTTAATCCACTCTTCGATTTCGATGACGAAGATGAAGCAACAATGGATATTGCTAAAGGAAGGATACTTGCGACTGAGACACCATCTGAGTTCGTGTTTATCATTCACTTAGAAGTTGGATTGTGAGCACTGATGGGGACTATCCCCGCTAGGAGAAATTTCTAATGATCTGCGGTGCCTCGTAGTAGCAATGGATAAAATCATGCGGTGCCGCCACAGAGAAATCTCAAAAACTGGTGCAATTATCGGATAAAAGCCCAAAAAGTAATTGTGTGTGCATGACTATGATCATAAGGTCATCTCACAGTATTGAATCGATGATATTTGACTCTGAAATCAATAGTTGCAGCTCCGTTCCTTCTCCAATAGCGACTGTTCCTATTGCTCCTCCCCCTGCTCGTCCACCTCAGCCGAATACTGTAACTCAACGTAAGTCAATATATCTATCTCACTGTAGTCTAGGAGATAATTAGCCAATTTGTTTTCTAACTTTCGCGTTGTGCTAGGTAGATGCATTTTCTTTCCATGAACTTTGTTGCCAAACAATTTCGAAACTATTCTTTTAGCCATCGGTACTGCGGAGAAAAGGAGGAAAGTTTCTTTGTTCTCAAAACCGAGCCAGAGACAGAAAACTAATGTCGTGTCGAAACATGTCGAAGGTTTGTTGTCAGTAGTACTGACTCAGTACAATATTTCGTTTATGTTCTTGATTTAAGATGACGACATAATAGAGATTGAGATGGAAGTGTCTCCCTCGAATGAAGGAGCTACTTCACAGTGAGTTACACGATATCATATGCGTTGAGTCACGAGACTTGTAGCTTATTTCGTTTTGTATATCACAATGATAAATAAAAACGTTGAGATTGGACGATGGATTTGCTCGTCCAAGTGTGCCGCCCACTCGATCTCGAACAACCACTCCTAACCATTCAAGTGAGATGTTTAGATGCATAAAATGCAGCGTAATATATTGTAGTGCATTTTATATAACAATATGTCAAAATTAATTTTAGTTCCGGGTCCATCGTCGAGGGGACGAATTGTGAATAGACGAGATATCGATTCAATGAATTTCAGGTAAATAACGTTCTTCCTTTTACTGGAATCATTAATAGGGCGCAGAAATAGTAACAGTGCACGTGATCCTTAGAATAAATACAGACTTTGTAGTGACGATCACATGGGAGTAAATGCTTCTTCCATTCCCACTCAAGTCATTCCTCCCATTCGCAAACCCATCCTTTCAAGTGGAATTGATGGAGGTATTTTAGATCTCATCGGGAAGATTCTTTATGAGAATTTCGTTTCTTAAGGTTTCCCGAGTGAGCCTCCACGCAAGAAAACGAAATCACTATTCGAAGACTACAAGAAACAACAAAAGAAAAAGGAAAACAACAAACCAAAAGAAAAGTGAGCTTTGTATATTGAGCACAACGTTACGAGCATGCATACCGTTTCACATGGATTGATTTCAATAGATGGAATGGTTATTTGTTGAGATCTTTGCTGGACGAGGATGGCATTGGAGAGCTCAATATCAGATATGATTATGTCGCTCCCAAACAAGTGATCGGAGAGAGGGCTTATTCAAGTATGGAGAATCTAAGGGCTATGGAACAAATGTGAGTGACAATGGGTGATCGTGCATGAAATGGCTAATAGTATTCGGTACTTTTGTATACACAATATCAAACTATTTTGGTGTTTTCTGATTAATGCAATTTAGGGGGAAAGAGGCCGAAGCTCGTCTGAACAAGAAACTTGGATTGGACAGAATGGACGAGGGTGAAACTCAAATGCCATCTGTAGTGAGTATATTCGTTGAATTCGTTGAAATTTTTGATTGATGGAATAATAGTAGATGATATATCAGGAGGAGCTAACATCAATACTCTGTTCTTCCCATACTGAAGATAAAATAGAAGAAGAGAAGGAGAAGAATGAGGGAGAAGTGGAGAGAGTAGGAAACGAGACTCTTGATGACGAGATTAAGGTTTAACAAATGAGATATCCAATTTCTAACAGATATTTCAGTCTCAATTGGTTACATTTTGTGACAATCTCGTTGTATCTCAGCCTTCGTTTGATTCGATAGCCAGTAATAATCCATCACAGGGAAAAGGATTTAAGAAGTTCAAAAAGGTTATACTTTCAAATAATTCGATTAATTTTTGATTTGAATAGGAACTGAAGTTCATCAATGTTTTCAGGCGAAACAAGGTAAATTCTCATCTCAGTCGGCAGCATATTCGGGAATTATTGGAGGAAGCGATCTAGTGGACTTTAGACAGATTCAGATTTAGGATGAAAAGTATATTGTTATATATTTCATTAAATATAAGCTAGAGTAGTTAATATGTTTTTTTTACCATTTATTCGCCACCGGTTTTCATCATGAAGTCTTTGCTAATTTAATGTCCATGCATACATCAGGATTTATCTCTTATAAATTCATTCCTTATAATCCTGTCAAATTAAGCGTCAAAGTATTGTCAATACATGGGATGTGACTGAATGGGTAGACGGAATATTGCTTGAAGTTCCCGTATTCTATTAAGATGGGAGGCAACCCGATGGAGATAATTATTACATTGAGATTGAATCTATACCCGAAGGAGGGGATATCATACGAATTCGGGAGTCTTCGGTCGCATTGCATCGTTGACCGTTAAAAGGGTTTGTCTCTCAGGCAATGATCTAATGGAGTTGCCAGATGTGTGAGATTGATTGGTTGGAGAACGAGGCCTGAAGAGATGAAGGAGAAATGAAATTGTGATATTGAATACCTTGAAGCGACTACAACAGATATTTGTGATGTATTGGTTGGACTGCGAGGACGAATCATCGATCCTGGTCGACCAGGACGAGATAACTTAATGAGAGAGAGATGAGATTGAATGAGAGATAGAGAGATAATCTACCTGTGATAGATCAGTAGGAGATCGAGGTCTTCCTGAATCTCTCGATACTTCAGTGGGAGATCGGGGTCTAATCATTGTAGATGGACCATCTATTGTCACCATTGTATTTGGAGTACGGGGACGACAGAGACTGAAGAGAGAGAAGATTAGTGTACTTATTGTCTTATTGTTAGCGTATTTAACACATGCTCAACTACATTCCCATATCACATTTTCCTATTGAGGAAAGGTGGGGTAGGGCTACTTAGACTCTCAATTGAGAGAAAATATAGAGGGGATTGTATGAAAATTTCAATGTTTCAAATGGTATTGCCTTAGTACAGCCTTAGTGATTTGCTAATTTAGCATACAAAAAATAAGACTTGAAATAAGAAGTAACCTCAATTGTGATACGTCTCTGCTCATATTAGGAGTAATAACAGATCTTCCTGGTACAGTGAGAGTATTGAATGATCCTCCTATTCGATGATGATTACGAGTAGAAAGCATTGATGCTGATGAACATGAACCCATTCGGGAACGAAGTTCATCCCCTCCCTGATATTGATTGATGGAGATATTGTAGGATGAAGAGACTTACCTGGATACGGTATTTCATTCTATTGTAGGCACTCTTGAAAGTGGCACGGAAGTTTTGAGAGATGAAAGCATAGCAGACAGGATTGAGACATGATTGACAGTACGTCTGAATAATAGAATTTGAATTATTGTTTACATCATGCATTGAAGGGTGATTACAACTTTGTAGATTAATTTAAATAGACGTTTTATTAATTCTAAAAAGAGAGATAAGAGTGACATACGAGTGCATTGAATCCCATCCTCATGTGTTTGAGTGTCGCCGTATTCGAAGTACGACAAATATATCCAAATGAGATTATGATCTCATCGACTAAAATAAATTGAGATTAGAATGATGAAGGGATCATCGTAGAGAGAGAGATAAACGTGAGAGAAAGAGTAAGTACATACTAATAGCAGGTAGCCAACAAATTGTGTACATAACAACGATTGAGATGAGCATTTGAACGATCTAAAGAGTTCAATTATCATATAAACCTTTCCCTGCTCGAAATAACTCTTTATCCTCTCTCTTCATTCTCACCTGTTTTTTATTGCTCTCCGCTACTCTCGACGACTTTTTAGATGTGGATAGGGATGAAATTGTAGCATTTGCCGTTTTGTAGCTTCTAGAAGATGAATTTACCATTAGGAGAAGTAAAGATGAAATTGTGTGAGCTACTTCAAAAGAAAAAATGGTCCAACCTGCACGCTACAATAGGAATGGATGAATACGACGTGAATGTGACTGTATCAGTTGCAGCTTTAGAGAATGCAACCCTGCGAAGTGATTAGTCAGTATCCATCCCTCTTCTCCCTCTCTCTCTCTTCATTCTGTCACTGTATTCTCACATGGCAGCAGATAGTAATTTAGTGTCTTTGTTGGATGAATAGACGATGAGAGATACTCGAGTGTAGCAGATACTCATTGTGGCAACGGGGAATACGATGAGGATTAAGAACTGAATGAATGAATGAGAAGGAAGGAATGGAACGAGAATGAAATACCTCGTAGATTGCAAATCCTCTATTAAGAATACGTGGACTCACTCCAAGAATTTCGTGGGCGAATCTACGATTATCATTACTTCATGGCACATTTAATTTAGTGAGTTTGATTCGTTATCAGTAAAATTGTCGGATACCTCCTCTGACACATAAATTGCTTATTATCATCAGTAAGTGCATATTCGATCTTCATTGCAGATGGAATAGCGAGAACTGCAGAGACTACCCATACTATAAGAATTACCTGAATGAGATTGAATTGAGAAGACATAAAAAATATCTCTGTGTAATTATACTACTGATATCTTCATTTAGCTTCAACCAGAAGATCTACATGAAATTCGGACGTCTCATATGACATAATTTCACATTTCATCTTTCGAAAAAATATTATCCAGTGAAGAATGAAATGATAAATATCTACAATTGTCTTACTTTCTTGGCCCTTCCAATAGAAGACAACCACATATTCTTCATTGGATAAGCTATTGCCATGTATCTGAAATTACACTTTTCCTTTCAACAGATTAGATACATTCGGTTGAGATCACGAGATTTCATTGACTAAATGACATTTGAGAGAGACCATCTACATAATCTCCATCCACCTTCACCCTTCTCTCTTACTTATCCTCCCACCTTCCCACTTGATTCCCTTCGTTCTTCCAGTCTTAAATCATCTCAAAGACATCGACTCTCGCTATGATTTCATTACGAGAATGAGAGAGGTGCAAGGAAGGATTGAGTGGATTCCATCGAGATGAGGAAAGAGAGAGAAGGGGAGGGAGGGAAGGAGGGAGAGGGAGAGGGAGAGGCTTCTCTCGATTATCCATCTATCGACTTCCCATCTCAAAAAGAAGGAAAGAGGAAGATACAATGACGGAATAGAGATCATCAATACAGAATGAAACACGAGTTGATCATAATAAGAAGCCCTTCACTCATTGATCCATCCCATCCAATAAATGGATACCTCTCAATTGCAATCATTGTCATTGTGAGAACAGAGCAGAAGCAAGTGAACTGTTGAATGTAATGGACTGAATAGCATGCGAATCGTCCGAATGGCCATCCATGAGACATGTACTTAACGAACTGAAATAGACCAATATCATTACTCATTATCATATTCTTCTCTTAGCAGATTACGGACAGTCTATTTGTTTTAAGCATTTTCACCTATTTTTTGTTGAAGATTTTGTGTGAAAATGTAATTTGTGATCCCTCTTCACGATTCTCCAAATTATCTTCTTTACAAACATGGCTTTGTTTGAGATGAGTGCATAATTCGACTCATCCTCCTTCTCACCCCCCCCCCTTCCTCCCTTCTCTCTCTTACCATAACAGGGACACATATCCATATGAGACATAGATCTGCAGTGCTTAGAGAAGCGAGGAATACATTCGTGACATTCCTCATTCTCTTGAATCGATTGACAACGAAAATGACCTGAGAAGGGATGGAATTGAATAGATACATTCGTAGTATGGAAATGGCAATGACATCAATCTTCTTCTCTTCTTACCAATATATTTCCGATTGTTCCAACGAAGAAAACCATAAGATAAATGAGTGCTGGAGGGGCAATCTCAGATAATAATTCCATCCAATTCACTTCCACTCGACACACTGTTCGACATTCCTCAAATACATTCATTCATTGAACGGAAATCTCGTTGAGTACAATTTGATTGAATGGTGTACTCATTGAGTCTACTAAGAGATTCTCAATGATATTCATCCTCTAGTTATTCTCTTCCCACTCTTTTTTTCTTCCTTTTGGAGTTGACAGATTAATCGATGGACTCGAAATGTGTGAGTGACATTGTGCAGAGTCAATTTCATTTGTAGAATAAGAGAGGGAAAGGGGGAAAATACAACTCTCCCATCTCAAATATACAGGAGGGAAGGGGAAGACCTGGGCATGAGAGAGGAAATAACTACTTCCGTTATATCCACTATTGAATGTGATCCTTCTTTCTATCTACACATAGATTGAAATGATGATTCCTTCCTTTGATTCAACATGATAAATTCAACTTACAGCATGCCAAGTATCATAAATTCTTGTACAATTACAGTCCGCAGAAGTAAAATTCTCGTAGAATAAATAAATCTCTTCCAGTTCAGTGGCATTGAGATTTCCGAATGTGTAACATCTCGCATCTTCATCGAGATCTCCCATAGGGAATACTGTAGATATGAAGAAGATACGGTATGAAGAGAGAAGGGAAGAGATTGGAATGATGAAGGAAGAGTTATCAGAAGGGAGGAGAGAGAGAGATAGGGAATGAAGTTGGATGGAGGGGGGGGGGGAGATAGAAGGGAGGGAGGGATTAGATGGAAGATAGACGTCAATGGATAAAGGTGAAATTGAAGAGAGAGAAATAGGATGAAAGATTAACAAAGAAATGAAGAAATGTTCAATTCTATTGTATAAAGTCGATAAAATTATTTAAGAGGTGAGATACTTTATCCCTCTCGTTTTTGTTCATAACAGACAACAATGCGTAACAAGAAGGTAACAATGAATTGAATGAGAATGAGAACTGTCTCTGAATGGAAAGTAACAAGTAAGATGAAATGAAGAGGAGAATATCTCTTCTCAATCCAAATGGGAATTGACTCCGCCCACTTTCTTCTTCCCTTATAATTCCTCGTTTGTGACCATGTGATTCCTCCTTTCGGGTACGAATGGAACCTGAAATCAATCGATCAATCTACCGTTTTCACACTCATAATCATCTATATCGTTCTGTTTCCTCTTTTGTTTACCATGTCCATCCCCCCCCCCCATTCTTTCTGGTAGATCCTCTAATGCAACTATAGAAGGAAATTGGGGAACATTGAGGAACCATAAAGGAGGAACAACCAAACAACATGGAAGGATCTTTCATTTAATGTTGTTCATAGTCTCCCAATCTCCTATCCCCTTATCCTCTTCCTCCTTTCTCACCTCTCCCTCTGCAGCATGAACTCTTCTATTCGATTCCTTCTTCTTTTCACTCTGTTTAATAATTCTATGTTCCTTCGCAGCAGAGTAAACCGATTTGGGAACGTGGCTGCAATTAATGCATTATGTATTAGTATTCCTTGATGGATTAAACAACTCTCCCCTCCCTCTCAACATACCGATGTCTTGCAATTCTCTTAATCTGTGGATGTTCCTTATACGTTTCTCTCAATTTCTCTGCATATTCCATGGCTGCTCGTTCACGGGGATTCATCTTAACAGATTTAACTATTCTGCCTCTTCATTTCATCTTATCAATGCATCAAATCTTTCTTCAAACAATCACAGCCTTCATTTTTCATTGGCAATAAATGCTTCTCCAATGCGATGACATCTTCATTCAAGTGTAACCCCCCATCTACCATCCCCTTTTGAATGAGTAAGTATCATACCGGTCCCATCTTCTCAGCTGCTCGTGCCTTCCATACTCGAATATTCATTTCATCCGATCCAGAGAGAACCAATTTGTTATCCATTGAGAATATAACAGAAAGAACAGATTGCATTCTCTTCGTATGATAAACCTCCCTGAGATGGAGAAAGGAGATCAACCATCACTCATTCGATCATCCAGGAATAGAGATAAATATAGAATAATCTCACCTCGAGTGTCCATTATCATTGGGGAATATCCTGAGAGTTCTATCGTACGATCCAGACACAAATTCCTTGCCTGACATGAGGGACATACATACAAAT
Organism: Pristionchus arcanus; assembly: GCA_900490705.1. Taxonomy (NCBI): domain Eukaryota; kingdom Metazoa; phylum Nematoda; class Chromadorea; order Rhabditida; family Neodiplogasteridae; genus Pristionchus; species Pristionchus arcanus. The sequence continues at coordinate 294,427 of LS487909.1, forward strand.
CTATTGTACATCTTCAGAACGAAAAAAAGTTCTGTTGTGATACGAGACAAGCGAGAGAGAGATGAATAAGTAAGGGAATCTCGTACCAGTAGGGGCGAAATCGACATCCATCACAGCATTTGTGTGTCCCACATGGACATTCTTAGGATGAGAAAGATGACGGAGATCGAAAGTGTACAGACTGAATAGGAGGACGATATAAAGGGAGAATCATATCGATATACTCACTTGTAATCATCATTGGCCACGACGAATTCATTGATGATCATCGGATTCCATGAGATTGCATTAGGACGAAGCTTCATTGTTACCTGGTGTTCAATTACTATTTCCACGATAAATACAAAATGTGATTTATATAGCAAATATACTTGACTCTTCCAAACCGGGTGGCACTGTGTTCACCAAGAATATTACCTATTTAAAGAGTAGAATACCTTTCTGAGTGGTGCTTGTGCTCTCGTATCGAGGATCCAAATGGAACGGTCCATTGTTGCTCCCACTACTATGGATTCTTCGATTGGATTTCCCTGAGAAAGATATCCTCTTCCTATTATACTATAATTGAATCTACGCATGAAAAGAAGAGACTCATATAATATCCATAGCTTCCATAACAAATAAAGGATACGCTAATTAGGTGGTATCTTGATGAAAGGGAATGGTTGATTAAATGAATACCTTGATACAATGAATGGTGTTGACTCCTAGTTTGTATGTCCTGACAGGTGTATCTCTATTCGATTTCCACACTGAGACATCATCTCCGCAAGTGACGAAGTCAGTGGAGGATGCCAAGTGAGAAACACCATGAGCTACTCCTAGAAAAGGAGGATATCAGAGAAGATGAGAAGAAAGAACGAACCATCCAGAGTAATCTGATTAAGAGGGACGCTCATTTTCTTTCCTCCAATAGGATGGGGGAGTCTCCAAGTTTTAAGTTGACAGTCTTGTCCAACTGTCACAAACGACATTCCTTCTACAGAATCCACGGAGATATCTCAAATAAGGAATTTTTATAGTTGTCAAGCCAAATTAAATTCTAACAATGAGTATAGTATACCGTTGAGAGGCCCATCGTGTGATTGGATAGTCGATAGACAATTCTTTGTGGGAAGATCCCAAATTCGAACCTGTAACATACCCATCCCTTCTTCCTACCCGAATATATGTCATTACCTGTCCATCTCTACTAGCCGATAGAACGACAGAGTCTCTAAGAGGATGTTTTGCCATGGATGAGACTCCTTCCGTATGTCCATCCAGATTAGCAAGGAATGGCTTCGCGAACACTCGTTCCAACTTTGTCGCATTCAGAGCACGTGTGTATTCTGTCTGTGCACGGAACGAATCGGACGGAAGATTGTGATTCCGCACCACTGAACAGACAGCATAAAGAATGAAGAAGGAAGTAAGACAGGAAAGAACCATGAAATTAATGGGTGAGGGGCTTACGTTTGTGGATGTCATGTTTCGTCTCGCGCAGATAGTCGTCCGGATTTCGTGAAATCACTTTCACCTTCATGGTGAGGCTGTGAAAATAATCATTGAGGTCAGTATTAGTTACTGAACGGGTCGCGAAAACAAAGAATACAAAAAACAATATTCAATACAATGAAAAAGAAGAAGGGTACACCATCCGACCATATCAGCCAGTTACAATGACAGGATCGCAGTCATATAAACATAATTTGTTCGAAGTAGCTCAGAATTATAGTCAGAAGCCTGGGAGATCTCCGGAGAAAGATTCTCAAAAAAAGAAGAGAACCTGCCTGTAAGCCGTAAATAAGAAATACCGTACTCCTGGTTCATTTTTGAGTTCAGCAGGACATCTTTTTCAATTTTCCCCAAAATCCACAGTCAACGAGTCTCGAGCAATGTTTTTGATATTTAGCTTTTAAACGTTGCCCCTTTTTAATTTATTGACGTCTTACCTTTGTATGTAGGTCTGCGTGAATTGTACTGTTGTATTTAATCGCGCTACTCTGATAATCCTTTAGCTTGCCCAATATGTATAAGTTGTATTCGAAAATTTAAGGAAACGCTTCGAATTTTTGTGTTCTCGATCTACTTCTACGCGTATACGAATACATTTATACTTTTTCTTTTTTACATACCTTTTTATTTATATTTAATTATCTCGTGATTCCTCTCTCTAAGTCCATCCATTGACAATATTTCCAGGCTAAATATGGGAGACCACAAGAAAAAGAAGAAGGAGAAGAAACGTTCTCGATCTTCATCAAGCTCATCTTCCGATTCCGATCAAGGAAGCAAGTTCGACAAGAGACTTATCGAGGAGAGGAAGAAGAGCAAAAAGGTTTGGTCTTAAATAATTATTCAGAATTTTTGTATTGACTTTAAAAGATCTCTTTTCTATAGTATAGTTCAATTTTAGAGTATAGTTCTATTTCTAAAAAAATCTTAATATCTAACATTAAGGATAAGAAGGTCGATAAGCAGCGAATGAAAGAGGAAGAAACTCCAGAGGAGAAACGAGCGAGACGATTGGCAAAGAAGATGAGAAAGGTTTGTGGGGTTGAAAATAAAATCTAAACTGGAAAATAATTATTTAATTGACGCGTTTTTTTGCAGGAGCAGAAACGCGTGGATGCACAATCGGCTCTCCCTGATAACCTCGAGTATACGAACACGAATAACCCCTTCAATGATATGAATCTCACTCAGACATTCGTATGGGGGAAGAAGTTGGAGAAAGAGGGAAAGAATAATTTGACTGAGAAACAAATCGAACGAGAGTAAGTTGTTAAATAACAATTGTTCAGCATCTATATTATGTTTTCATCATTAATCCTAATGCCATTTTTTAAGGAGTCGAGATCGAATCAAGAAGAATATGCGTGAAATGGAAGAACTGAAGAGAGGAAGAGAAGCTCGATTGGCTGCAAGGTTAGTTACTATTCACACTCATATTATAAGATGGATCTTTAATTTTAAATTTCTCCGCTCCTATCACGATGATTGATTGAAATGTGTTATTTGTAGAGAGGATATGGAAGTGATGCAGAGAGATGCCGATCGTCGTTCCAATGCTGATTGGCAGAGAAAAGATGTCGAATTCATGCTAGAGAATGCTAAGGTATTCCCATTGACAAATTATGGTCTGAGTCGTCAAGATATGAAGATACATTATTCTATTTTATATATTAGCATTGACCTATCGAAGATCATTGCTAATATATTTTCCCTTTAACCTAGAGGATAAACATTGATTCAATACTTACAGGTTCGATCTCGTTTGCGAATTGAACAGAATCGAGCAAAAGCAATCGATCTCCTCGCTCGATATATCAATTTTGGAGATGATGAGAAAGAAAAGAAAGACGATGATGATTTTGAATTGGAAGATCCCACTGTTTATCTAAAGGGATTGGAGGAAAATGACTATGAAGATCTCATCGAGGATATTAAGGTACTCAATTATTATTAGAACAGTTCACAATCGGGAATTATAGGTGTATATCTCAGTAACGGGAGCGAGACATGTTCGATGGTGGAAGGATATGGCAGTTATTGTAAAGGATGAACTTAATAAATACAGGTATCTACAATATTACTTTATTCCTATGTATTCAATGAATTCTAAATCTATTCCTCTCATCAATTCTTTCAAGGGAATCTCGATCTGATCGCACTACAGTTCATTCCGCAGTCTCTAAGGACGTCAGCAACATTTTCAAGGTATCTACTTTTTATACTTAAAATTATATTTATCTGAATATTACACTGTACAAAGTGGGTAAAACGTAATTTACAGTTGATCAGAACGAATTATAGGCAGATATTCACTCTATTTATTAGAATAAGGGTGGCTCATGCTTCAATTGCTTCTTCAAGCTCAGATTCTTCTTTAATGGGAGCATCGATTGGTCGTTTCTCAAGAATGAATCTAGAAAGGAAGTCATTATGAAGATGAATATAAGAGTGTTCCTCACTTAGGTAGATCAGCCTCATTGGGTTCCACTTCGAAATCATAATTCTGATCTTCATCTTCAATTCCTGCTTCTTTTGCCATCTTATCAAGAATAGATCCAATTTCTTCATATTTTGAATCGGGAACAATCTGTACTCCCGACTGCGCCATAACCTCAAGATAATAAGGATTAAGAAGAGAAAGGAATATTGATCACTCACCAATTCCTTCAATTCGTCCCACTTCTCTCCCAATCCCTCCACCACATTCGAGTTTCTCTTCACTTCTTCCACCTTAAGAATAGCCATTGATCAGTAATCTCTTGATTACTCACTTGATCATCATATACTGAATCCCATGGAAGGGCATTAGAGTAGAGAAGGACCATGAGATATAGCCATGACTCCAATTCGTCCCCTCTCGCAAGTCCCGATCCTTTCTCATGAGAAGAAAGAGGAGCCAGAAGGGAACCACCAGTCCAAGGAGCAGCTGATTGACCCTGAAGGGAAGGGATGAATATTGAAGGAGAGGGAGGGGGAAGGGAGAGGAGGGGGGGGGAAACTGACAATGGAAGTAGGATCGAGACGGAGATTAGAGATATCTGCCATGAAGAGATGACGAGAGGCAGCACAAAGATGGAAGAGCTCCTTGTCAAGACAACGAGCTACGTAGCCAACACCTGAGTGAAGGAGAAGAGTTGAGAGAGGGAGGAGGGAGGACTGACCATGGATATGTCTGAGACACATGAGGATATCCTTGCCCAATCTTGCAAGAGTTCCCATTGACAAGGTACGAGAGGGAAGGAAATTGAGACATTGGGGAAGAGAGGGTCCTTGACGGAAGTACACCTTATGGGGGTTGGATACGGTAGAATATGAGGGGGGACTGACAGTCATGAAATCAAGACGATCCATTTGCCATGCAGAGTGCAACTGAGAGAAATGAGGCCATAGACCACGAGATTCAATCTGAGAGAGAAGAGATGGGAGATGAAGTGGTGGGGGGGGGGGGGGGGGGGGGGGGGGGAGAACTCACCTTGTTAAGGAATACTTTCTCGAGAGCAACAATTCCACATTTATCAGTAGATACTCTTAGTACGAGTTCCTTATCTCCTGCCAATGCGAGATATGATGCACCCACTCGATCATCGTATCCAATACGTTCAAAGATCTGAGAGAGAAGAAAATGAGGAGGGGAGAAGAAGGAAGGGGAACTCACTCTCAATCGACACATCCTAGACAACTATTTCGACAGAAATGATCACAGGCAAAAGTGGAGAGACAGGCTAATCAATATGCTAATGGATATTCAATCATTTATCTCATGCAAAGTGAGAAGACGTGGAATAGTCATAGAGGAAAGGGGAAGAGAGGAAGGGCAAGGGAGGGGGGGGGAGATTCGTACCTGAATCTCTCCATCTCTCAGTTTGTGCTTGTCTGTATAACAAGGAAGACCATTGATGAATACAAGATCATCTTGAGGGACTTGATCAATCTGTAATGAGAAGGGATAAGGGGAGGGAGAGGGGAGGGGAAGGAATACCTCTCCATTAGAAGGTCCAATCGAAACGAGATCACTTTCTTCAACCAATGACATGATGAAAAATGAGAGAGAATGGAGTGAGACTCCCTTTTATACCAAGGAATACATTAGTTGAGATGGGTATGCAAAATGAAGATTAGATTGAAATGGAAGATGGTTGATCTGTGATTAAAATATGTAATTAAGGGAAAGAGTATGAGTGAATTGGAGACATTGGAGACACAAATGAAGAAGAAAATGGAAGGAGGAGGAGCTGGAACTGATCTATCTTATTGGAGTACTCTACTTGATCATCTTACTACTCATATGGCAAGAAAGAGTATTAAGGTTAGATTATGAAAGAGATTTATAAAGAGGATTTGAATGATGTGAATTTACAGGAAGAACATGATGCGAAATTGAAGGAGAAATTGAAGAGAATTAGAGAAGAACAAATGAAAGATATGGAAGATACTGAAGAAGAAAAGATTAAGAAAGAAGAAAAGAGGAAAGAAGAAAAAGAGAAGAGAGAAAGAATGATACATATTGTTAAACCGAAGAAGGGACAAACGAAGATTGAATGGTTAGAGAGTGAAGATATCGATGAAGGAGAGAGAGAAACACGGTAAGGATTAGAGGGGAAGGGGAGGGAGAAGAGGTCATTGATGAAAGAATTGTAGATGGAGAGATCTCGGTGAAGAAGAAACTGAAAGAATTACGATTGAATTGTATGAGAGAGGAGGATATGAACCATCTTATGGAAAGGAGAATGATACTATGCCTGGTGAGTAGAAGGAGAGAGAGAGAGAGAAGGGAGGGAAGGAGGAGAGAGAAGGTAGGGAAGGAGGAGAGAGATAATGGAGATGATTACAGGAATTGATATTGTGGATGAAGAAGGAGATGAGAAGGATCTATTGCAACAGAGAATGGCAAAGAGGAAGACTCCTGCTGGAATTAGTGGAGGAACGGTAAGGAGAAGGGAGAGAGGGAGGGGGGGGGAGGGGAATTAGTGGAGGAACGGTAAGGAGAAGGGAGAGAGGGAGGGGGGGGGAGGGGAATTAGTGGAGGAACGGTAAGGAGAAGATTACAGAGTGAGGCTGATGCTGCATTCAAGAGTCTTGCTTTGAGTGGAATGGAAGCAGATGAGAGTATATTCAGTGGAGAAGTACAATTGGATGGATGTGTAAGTGATGTTCCATCGTTCTCCTTCTAATCAATGTCTCTCTCTCTCTCTCTCTCTCTCTCTCTCTCTCTCTCTCTCTCTCTCTCTCTCTCTCTCTCTCTCTCTCTCTCTCTCTCTCTCTCTCTCTCTCTCTCTCTCTCTCTCTCTCTCTCTCTCTCTCTCTCTCTCTCTCTCTCTCTCTCTCTCTCTCTCTCTCTCTCTCTCTCTCTCTCTCTCTCTCTCTCTCTCTCTCTCTCTCTCTCTCTCTCTCTCTCTCTCTCTCTCTCTCTCTCTCTCTCTCTCTCTCTCTCTCTCTCTCTCTCTCTCTCTCTCTCTCTCTCTCTCTCTCTCTCTCTCTCTCTCTCTCTCTCTCTCTCTCTCTCTCTCTCTCTCTCTCTCTCTCTCTCTCTCTCTCTCTCTCTCTCTCTCTCTCTCTCTCTCTCTCTCTCTCTCTCTCTCTCTCTCTCTCTCTCTCTCTCTCTCTCTCTCTCTCTCTCTCTCTCTCTCTCTCTCTCTCTCTCTCTCTCTCTCTCTCTCTCTCTCTCTCTCTCTCTCTCTCTCTCTCTCTCTCTCTCTCTCTCTCTCTCTCTCTCTCTCTCTCTCTCTCTCTCTCTCTCTCTCTCTCTCTCTCTCTCTCTCTTTTCAGAAGGAACTATGGACAGACAAGTATCGTCCTCGTAAGCCTCGTTATCTCAATCGAGTACAGACTGGTTTCGATTGGAATAAATACAATCAAACTCATTATGATCAAGATAATCCCCCGCCTAAGATTGTCCAAGGATACAAATTCAATGTAAGACGATACGATGAAAAATTCTTTTCCTAAATTCTGTATAGTGTAAGTAATCAATATAATAATGAATATTAAGGTATTCTACAACGATCTTCTTGATATGACAAAGGCGCCGACATTCAAAGTCATTCCTTGTGAGGATCCTGAATTCGCTGAGATTCTATTCAAGGCAGGACCTCCTTATGAAGATATCGCATTCAAGATTGTCAATCGAGAGTGGGAGGTAAGTACAAAAATTTTAACGAATGATATGAATTTTTACTTTCTTTCAAGTAAATGTTTGCAGGTGAATCACAAGTTCGGATACAAGTGTCAGTTCCAGAATGGAGTATTCCAATTGTGGTTCCAATTCAAAAGATACAGATACAGAAGATAAATCACCTCATATTCTTCGTTTACTAATTATCTTTTCATTCATTGTAATTTATGTTTACTCAGATGTTGTCTGTTTGTTATCTGATTGCTTTGATTACAATCATAAATTATTACGAGGTCTGAGTCTTTTCCATCTCTTCAATGTTGTTCAAGTCAATGGGATATCGTCATTGTATGAGTATCTCTCCAATCATTCATCTTCATAGATCTATTTTTGGAGAAATAAAGAGGGAATGGTATCCATAGTGGATGCCCTCTTTGGAGTCCATGATCTATCATTCCAAGTCATTGCTATTCTTCTATGGATAATCGAAGCAGTCGTATCTCTACTCATCGTTAAGAAAGTTCCTTGTGAGTCGAAAGAAATAGTTTTTGATATTGATTGAAATGTGAATCAGATACGGAGATAGATTGGTCGACTTATATGCAGCAAGTAGCATTGTATGATAGAGGAGAGAGGAATTACAGTCGAATTGAGGGAGACACTGGTCCTTGCGTGTAAGCATAGTATACAATTTATCAATAGTCTTTGTTAAATTATTTTCAGTTACCCGGGAGGTCATCTCGTTCTCTTCAATTTTCTTTCCTATTTTACAAATGGAGGGAAGGACATCCGACTAGCTCAATACATATTCGTTGCTTTCTATCTCATTAATCTCGCTCTTGTATTTAGACTTTACTACAAAAGTAAAAAGGTGAGTATCATATGTATTCAATTGATCTTTGATCTCTCCCTTCTCTTCAGATTGCTCCTTTTGTCCTAATCTTCCTCACTCTCACTGGCTACCGTATCCATTCGATCTTCGTGCTAAGACTCTTCAATGATCCATTGGCCATGATGCTCTTCTACGTAGCAGCCAACTGTTTCATATCTCAGAAATGGTTTATTGGCTGTATTATCTACAGGTTTGTCTTTTCCTTCTTCCACTCTAATCTCTCATATTCTTCATCTTTCAGTGTAGCAGTATCAATCAAGATGAATGTTCTTCTCTTCGCTCCAGCTCTTTTCTTCCTTCTCCTCACAAATACTGGATATGCAGGAGCCATTTGGTACATTGGAATATGTGGATTAGTTCAGGTAATACTTACTTTTAAGATCACACGAGTATTAAATTGCCATTCTCAAGTTGTTCTTCGGTATTTCATTCCTTGCTCGAGATCCATGGGCATATATCACTCGATCATTCGATCTATCACGAGTTTTCCTTTTCAAATGGACTGTCAATTGGCGATTCCTTCCAGAGGACATATTTCTAGATAAGAGGTACGGTAGTTATTGGATATGGTACATTGATCGGTTAAATCTCATTAGACTTCATTTGTTTCTCCTCTTTCTCCATCTGAGTGCTGTCTTGTTATTTGCTATCTTCATGTGGTTTAGGTAAGTTCACGATTATATTAGTGGAGGAACGGTAAGGAGAAGGGAGAGAGGGAGGGGGGGGGAGGGGAATTAGTGGAGGAACGGTAAGGAGAAGGGAGAGAGGGAGGGGGGAGGGGAGGAAGGAAAGGGAAGGAGGAATGAGAGTGATTACAGAGTGAGGCTGATGCTGCATTCAAGAGTCTTGCTTTGAGTGGAATGGAAGCAGATGAGAGTATATTCAGTGGAGAAGTACAATTGGATGGATGTGTAAGTGATGTTCCATCGTTCTCCTTCTAATCAATGTCTCTCTCTCTCTCTCTCTCTCTCTCTCTTTTCAGAAGGAACTATGGACAGACAAGTATCGTCCTCGTAAGCCTCGTTATCTCAATCGAGTACAGACTGGTTTCGATTGGAATAAATACAATCAAACTCATTATGATCAAGATAATCCCCCGCCTAAGATTGTCCAAGGATACAAATTCAATGTAAGACGATACGATGAAAAATTCTTTTCCTAAATTCTGTATAGTGTAAGTAATCAATATAATAATGAATATTAAGGTATTCTACAACGATCTTCTTGATATGACAAAGGCGCCGACATTCAAAGTCATTCCTTGTGAGGATCCTGAATTCGCTGAGATTCTATTCAAGGCAGGACCTCCTTATGAAGATATCGCATTCAAGATTGTCAATCGAGAGTGGGAGGTAAGTACAAAAATTTTAACGAATGATATGAATTTTTACTTTCTTTCAAGTAAATGTTTGCAGGTGAATCACAAGTTCGGATACAAGTGTCAGTTCCAGAATGGAGTATTCCAATTGTGGTTCCAATTCAAAAGATACAGATACAGAAGATAAATCACCTCATATTCTTCGTTTACTAATTATCTTTTCATTCATTGTAATTTATGTTTACTCAGATGTTGTCTGTTTGTTATCTGATTGCTTTGATTACAATCATAAATTATTACGAGGTCTGAGTCTTTTCCATCTCTTCAATGTTGTTCAAGTCAATGGGATATCGTCATTGTATGAGTATCTCTCCAATCATTCATCTTCATAGATCTATTTTTGGAGAAATAAAGAGGGAATGGTATCCATAGTGGATGCCCTCTTTGGAGTCCATGATCTATCATTCCAAGTCATTGCTATTCTTCTATGGATAATCGAAGCAGTCGTATCTCTACTCATCGTTAAGAAAGTTCCTTGTGAGTCGAAAGAAATAGTTTTTGATATTGATTGAAATGTGAATCAGATACGGAGATAGATTGGTCGACTTATATGCAGCAAGTAGCATTGTATGATAGAGGAGAGAGGAATTACAGTCGAATTGAGGGAGACACTGGTCCTTGCGTGTAAGCATAGTATACAATTTATCAATAGTCTTTGTTAAATTATTTTCAGTTACCCGGGAGGTCATCTCGTTCTCTTCAATTTTCTTTCCTATTTTACAAATGGAGGGAAGGACATCCGACTAGCTCAATACATATTCGTTGCTTTCTATCTCATTAATCTCGCTCTTGTATTTAGACTTTACTACAAAAGTAAAAAGGTGAGTATCATATGTATTCAATTGATCTTTGATCTCTCCCTTCTCTTCAGATTGCTCCTTTTGTCCTAATCTTCCTCACTCTCACTGGCTACCGTATCCATTCGATCTTCGTGCTAAGACTCTTCAATGATCCATTGGCCATGATGCTCTTCTACGTAGCAGCCAACTGTTTCATATCTCAGAAATGGTTTATTGGCTGTATTATCTACAGGTTTGTCTTTTCCTTCTTCCACTCTAATCTCTCATATTCTTCATCTTTCAGTGTAGCAGTATCAATCAAGATGAATGTTCTTCTCTTCGCTCCAGCTCTTTTCTTCCTTCTCCTCACAAATACTGGATATGCAGGAGCCATTTGGTACATTGGAATATGTGGATTAGTTCAGGTAATACTTACTTTTAAGATCACACGAGTATTAAATTGCCATTCTCAAGTTGTTCTTCGGTATTTCATTCCTTGCTCGAGATCCATGGGCATATATCACTCGATCATTCGATCTATCACGAGTTTTCCTTTTCAAATGGACTGTCAATTGGCGATTCCTTCCAGAGGACATATTTCTAGATAAGAGGTACGGTAGTTATTGGATATGGTACATTGATCGGTTAAATCTCATTAGACTTCATTTGTTTCTCCTCTTTCTCCATCTGAGTGCTGTCTTGTTATTTGCTATCTTCATGTGGTTTAGGTAAGTTCACGATTATATTAAAGATTACGATAGTAAATTTCAATTTGAGAACCCATGGTGGTCTGAGGAGGGCATTAGAACATCTTAATCATGGAATAAGGACGAGATTCGGACCAAGTGGTAAGAAGAATGAATATGAGATGAATGAATCATCGATTGATATGATTAAGAGGCAATGTATGCTCTATTCACTTCAAATCTAATGGGAATTGTCTTCGCACGATCACTTCATTATCAATTCTATTCATGGTTAGTGACATTATATTATTTATATTCTTATACATTCCCATTTAGGTACTTCCATCAACTTCCGTTCCTTCTCTTTTACAAAGTTCGACCAATCAATGGAAAGATTCCATTCTATTCAATCGGTGTTAAGTAAGTATCTCGAAATAAATGAAAATTTATAATAGAATATCATTATAGGAGTTTGGTACTGCTAGTGATCGAGTTTGCATGGAATGTATATCCATCGACTGTATCATCTTCTTCTCTTCTTCACATCGCTCATGTCTACATCATAGTCCATCTCATTCTTAATAGAGATCCTATTGAGAAACCAGCGAAGAGCAAATTGTTTTAGTCGGTAGATCACTCACTCATTTATATCCATTTTTTTAGCCTAGCTTGTTCCATGACTTTAATCGCCTAGTCCTTTTTTCATATATTTATCTCGCAAATAAGTTATTCTTGCCATGCATGCATGAGTTTATAAGAGAGGGAGTTTTAGATTAAATTATAGTAGGTGTATTTATTGTATAGAATATAGTGTTATTACATGGTTTACTATCTGTGATACTTCGATAAAGGGTTACTATGGAATTATTGGATGAAGACAGAACAAGTCAATTTCTTGAGTATATCTAAACAAATATGAAATGAGTGCGCGTTGTGTAAATTTGATTTGAGATGACTTCTCTTATTCCTCGATTAATCCATCGTTCTTTCTCTGCATCTGCATCAGCCTCTCCTTCATTCATTTTCGATCGATCACTCAAGACAAAACAACGAGAATGGAGTGCCATTCATCCATCGAGGAATCATGTAAATCAGTTTTTTTTTAAATGCTGTATCCATATATCCGTCTCTAGGTAGAATATATTCGTGAGGAATTGGGATGGAGAGTAGCAGATAGAGTGGCCGATCTAACTAAACATTCTGATAAAGTACTCGAGATAGGACACGGAATGATATCTTCCCATCTAGAATCACAAAGAGTATCTCATGTTACTCTCATTGATTCCAGTCAATCAATGCTCAACCATGCAAAAAGACCCGTTGATGAAAAGGTACGGTACAATTAATACGGTAGATGAATGGTCAATCAATTGTAGGTTGAATTCTCCGTTATTCAAGGAGACGAAGAATCTCTTTCTCAAGTGGAAGGGCAACAATTTGATCTTATTCTATCAAGTATGGTCGCCCATTGGATTAATGATCTACCTGGATGGATGAGGTACTGTATTCTTAAACTATCGATATCTCATTGTTATACTGTAGACGAGTACATTCCCTGTTGAAGCCTGATTGTCCCTTCATTGGAACAATGTTGGCTGAAGACACTCTCTATGAATTGAGATGCAGTCTTCAATTGGCAGAGGTAAGGAAACTAGAGTACTTTGTCTATTGAATATGATTGAGATGGAACGATTAGGAGGAATGTCATCTCATCTTTCTCCTCTCGTTAGACCAACGGATATTGGAAGTCTACTTGGATCTAATGGATTTCAATTAGTTACTCTTGATTCTGATGAGATACAAGTGAGTAAAATGAGAGTATGGTAGGATACTGTATTATATCTGCAGGTATCATATCCATCTATGCTTAATTTGCTAGATGATCTTCAATTGATGGGAGAATCGAATTGTTCAATAGTTCGTCCTCTCACTCTCAGAAGGGATATTACTATTGCAGCATCTGCTATTTATCAGGTAGATTCATTTCATCCTCTCGTCTACTTCTAATTTCTTCAGTCAATGTACGGTAAAGACGGTGCATTTCCATGTACTTTCCGAGTTCTTTCATTCATTGGATGGACAGAGGGACCAACTACTCCAAAACCGGCTAAAAGAGGTTCACAAACTCATTCACTTAAGGATATTTCGCTCGAATAGATTTATACTGTAGATGTAGTCAGAATATTCTTGTTATTTGTGATTGTTAGATTGTTATAGAATAAATTATTTTATTACCATCGTCTGGGACGCTATATGTACAGAGAAACGAGATTAAAACAAATTATGAAGAGTAGGAAAGTATTGATGATGGATACCCATAGAATGAGAAAGGGAAGAAACCCGAATGATGGGATAAATCCGTAATAGAAAGAGATCGAAGAGATAGAATAATGAAGAGAGAATCAGACTAATAATGAATCACGAGAAATAGTAGCTTGAGCTCCTCCTGGTTGTACCAATTGAAGTTCTTCTATTGAATGATAATGACCACCCATTTGAGATCTTCCCTCTGGACGAATCTGATTCATTTAAGAGTTATTATAGTGAGATGAGAGTAGAATACTCACTTGGAATGAAGAAAGTCTTCCACTATTGGGAAAGGGTGCATTCGATAGAGGCAGTCCATCATCTTTCCCATAATCACGACTGAAATCAATAATTTCCCAATTAATCAATAATCCAATGGTCTCACGTTGATCTAGGTGCATCTACAGTATTCCAATCTCTTCTCGCACTTCCACCATAGGCAGAATCAATGGAAGAATTCGTTTGTCCAAGATATTTACCGTATACTGGAGTAGTCGGAATATCGTCTTCTCTTTCTGTCAAGAATGTAATCAATATCAATTGAGAAGGGGAGATTCCTTACTGTAAGGATGAGTGCTTCTTTCATTCCAAATCCGATTCGAATTTCTCATAATCTGTGTTCTACTTGGTCCTCTTACAACGAAATCATCGACAGATTGTTCTGATTCCGTGTCTTCTGATTGAGATTCCTCCATTTCATGCACCTGCATAAAACCATTACAACTAGTAATTTACAACGAGTAATAAATAATACTAATTCATTTCTCTATCGAATTTATTTGATTAATTTGTGTTACCTGAATGGGAATGGGACTTTTCGGATCGAAACTAATCAATGAAGTTGTCTTCGTTTCTCTTTCTTCACGAGAAACAATTGACGTATCCATCGACTGAAAATATTCAACTCTCATTTACCAATAAAAGGTGATGTTCTATAGATAGTGTTAATTTGATATTCTTACCCTATCATGTTTATTCCTATGGAATCTTCTCTGACTTGGTCCCCTCATCTCTTCTTCTCTTAATCCACGATCCTTTCTAATCTCTGCATATGGTCTTCTCTCTCCAATTGATAATTCTGTCTCTGCCGTACTCGAACTACGATGTCCCTGAATATTCCACTATTCAATTCATTGGATGAAACGGTGTTATTACTTCTCTGACTCCGTAGATAGATTCATTTCCACTGATTGGTCTCATTCTATCATCTTCATAGATGGAATTCGAATATCCACCATGTGAAGATGAAAAGTTGAGACCATGTTTAGGATAGCTGAACACAAAAAATAATTAAAATCAGAAAGAGTGGGATCATAATACCTCGCTGTGTGGTGAGTTTTATTAAGAGTGAGAGCAGGAATGGGAGGAGGACGAGGTTTCTTCTTACAACAGAGATTGACCTGATAAGAAATGAAGTTATGAAGTAAAGCGACATATAGGAGACACTCACGATAGAAGAAATAGTGGAAAGAAGAGCAAGTAATATAAAGATCATAGATATTCCAGCTTCTATCCATTTGAATGACAACCAACAGTGAGACTGAAAATAGTGGAAATTTTTAGATACGCTATGAATCGTAATCAAACTAACTTGTCTCTCAAATCCAGTGGAACTTTCGAAGGAAGATTGACATTGAGGAGTGTACTTTATCCAGAAGGAGAAGGAGTACGGTAGACCAAAGGAGAGAATCGGTCGATCGATATTACCCTGATTTCATTGAATTGAGAGAGATTAAATGAGAGAGAGAGAGAGAGAGAGACTTACGAAGTATTGCATCCACCATCCAATGAGAACAACATTCGATGCAATTATGAGGAAGCATCCTGAAGAGAAAAGAGAGAGAGATTAATTGATTGAGATAAGAGAGAGAGAAATGATACCTATGAGATGGACAACCAACAGATTTTTCCTTTGTTGATGAACAGCAAAGATTCCGATTATGCAAAGAAGGAGCTGAAAAGGGAGAAATAGAGGAATAGATGAAGGAGAGATTGTATGATCCCTCATCTCGATAATACTTTATGATATCTCTTCTCCATCTCTACACTTGACTAAACAATAGTAGTTAGTAACTACCATTCCACATTCCTTACGAAATTGACCGATTTATGCAATCTAGATTTTCTCAAGATGTAGTATCTACAGTAACCAAATACTTCCATCTCGTTACTGTATCTATTGATCGATTGAGTGGACAGTATTTGAATCTGTGCTTACAGGGGCAGACAACTAATCCCCATATGGTACACAGTATAGTGCAATAAGAGAAAGGGGAAGAAGAGGGTGAGAGTACACACGAGTAATTACTCCATCGAGTGAGATCAATTATGCCCCTTCTCCTCCTCGTCTATGGAAATAATCAGAGCATGACTGACTTGATATCTCCTCCCTTTCTTTCACCCAATCTTCCAAGTACTTGATTGGTCAACGGAAGGTCTCTAGGAAGTGAGAGGAAGGGGAGATCCCACCCTGAGGGGAAGGGATACTCAAACACTCCCCCCTCCCTTCTTATGCCAATAGAAGAAGGAAGAAGCGAGAAAGCCGTCGGGACTTCCAATCAATCAACACCCAGACTAATCTACCAATCGATGACTATGAGGGAAACCTTATGAGATAATTGACCCAATACAGATGAGTTATGATGGATAAGTAGAACAAAGAGCTATATGAAGAACAAAAGTGAGATGTGGCCCAGACGGAGTATAATTAACGAGAGATAGAGGAACGGGAGAGGAGAATGCGGAACGTAATCAAGTTGGTGGGATAAGAGAAAATATGATAAGATAAGATAAAGAGTCGAGATAACGGAGATCCTTTACTATCTTTTACGAATTTATGGCTACCGTGTGAATACCTCATTTGAATGGAAATACAATGTAAAAATGATATAAATAATTATGAACAGACCTGTGAGAAATCAGCCAAAACGAGTACCCATAGCCTTCCAATGAGATCGGTTACAAGTCGAAGAATCAATAGGATGGACCAGGTAGTGAGCAGACATAACTGCCCCCTCTGGAATAGCATCCAACCTAGAATAGAGAAAGGTTATTATACCCGAGTATATATAAATGAAGTGCATAGGTGGAAAACGACATCCGAGCGAAAAATGGGACAACCACGATGTTGCAGAAATACAGGCAAAAAAATATGATTAGAATTTAGAAAGAGACGGGAAAACACGAGATATCATCTGAGATGTGAAATAGCAAAAATGATGGAATAGAGAACAAGTGAGTAAATTCGAAAAAAAGAAGTGTTGTAGATCGATTCAAAGGGAGAATGGTAGGAGTGAATTTGGAGGATCAACGTGAAAGGTAACTGCAACAAAGGGAAAGGCTGGTCAGTCTCGTTAGAGTGAGAGAAGAGAGAGACTATTGGTGTGCTCTCTTTCCACGGTACTGCTCCCTCTCCTTCTCCTCTCTACTCCTCCCCCCCCCCTCTCTTCCCTCTGGCTACTATCCAAATCCAACACCAAGGGCGAACGTCACATAATAGGTGTCTATTCTCATTCAAACCACCATTTGCACCCTGGAACATCAAGACCCACTTTTTCAACTTGTGTCGAGATCCTAAAGCTAACTAGCGAGATGAGAAACCATGGAGACCTTGATCGCTTTGTCTTTCGCCGATTCCAACTATGATAACGAAACCAGGTTCCCGCATGAATTCCATCCCTATCATGAATCGGCTTAATGATAAGAGGATGATAAATGGGAAATTCGAGCTGATAGGAAAATTTGAATAGAAAAAAAACGTGACTTGAATGGTAGACTAATGCCAAAACGAGGGGAGCTTAACATAGCGTTCAAGTTGTGTGCTTCAGTTCGTGCGCAAAGAGAAACAAGAAAAAACATGACATGAAAAAGATCAATGAAGACTTACCGTATTAGTGATACGGTATCTATTTATAGTATCTGTCAGTTTGTAGTTTCAATAAATTTTTTAAATAAAATTATTTAATACATTGAATCCTTTTATCATTAGTGATAAATTCAGCATAACGATTTATGTAAACCAAATGGAGAGGCTTTGAGAACAAGTTGTGTTAACGTCTAAAATTCATAACAACCGTCGTTAGACTACAAACTACAACTTGCTCTCGCTCACTTTTCCATGCTCTCTTCCACGTTGCACCCGTTTTTCAGCTTTTCCTGGTTTTAATTTCGTGTTTTGTCTTTCTCTTTACATAACAATATGCTCTTTCTCCACATCACCAAAGCAATATTAGCCCGGCCTCTATTTGGAGTTTGTTTTCTTCCTTGATAAATTGGTTCTGTATTTATCACCTTGGAAACCACTATTTTAGTCATTTATGCATATTTCATTAATCAGGTACGATTCGGATGGCCTCGTCTCTCGAGGCTTTCGTGAATGAGCAAAAGAAGAAAACGGAAGGAGGTTCAAATGGCGGGATACCTTCGTTGAACTCGTTTGGAGACTTCCGCAATAAACTCTCTTCCAGTTTCTCTTCATTCTCACTCAATTCAAGGTTTGATATCGTGCTTCAATTTTTCTGATCTTCAACTATTCTTCCAGCGAATTCAATGGTTTCCAATCACAGTATATATACTTATTTCAGGAGCGGTGACACTGAAGTTTTGATAGAGAGCGAAGGTTCGCGAGGAGTTCTTCCCAATGGAAAGAACAGGTACGATTATTTCCATCTTGAAGTTAGCCATTCGACTGAGATTAGACGGATTTAGTGAGCTCACTTTTATGATTGTTTGATGGAGCAGACCTTGATCTGCTACTTGATACAAAATTGGTTTGTTTTAGGAAAGGAACTTCATCGGGGGGATCTTGGTTCTCCTCTGATTCCTCCGTATTCGGCCTATCGAGGACACAAAGATTATTCGGGTTTTTCCTATTTCTCGTCGGAGCTACTTTCTGCTTCGCAACGGTAACTTACCTACGTGCATTTTAACTAAAAATGGCTGATTGCTAACATTACAAATGCGTACTTGATCACTAGAGTGGTGTTACTATATTAGATAATTAAAGTCCGGAAAAGAATTTTATTTCTGGATTCTTATAGAGTGCATTTCTGCTGCCCGTTCTACTCATTCAAACGAGGAAATTCGCTGCTCTGAATACTCTTGGATCGGCGATGCTATTAGCGAGGTAAGCATTATAACATTTATTTACTTGCAAAATATTCGACTTACTATTTATGATCGAACAACTTTTTGTTATACTGATTTTTACTATCCACTAGATAAGATCTTGATTTATGTGTAATTGCTGGAGAATAAGAAAGATAAATATAATATATTAAATTCAGTTTCGTGTTTATCTGGGGTCCACTGACATATCTGTCAATGCTCTTCGATCCATCTCGTCGTCTTGTATCCGTCTGCTATCTCTCTTCTGTATTTGCTACTCTCTACTCATCATTATGGGTTAGTTATCCTTTTATTATGATTATGAAATTTATATATGAAAAATGTATCAAGAAAACTGGTTTTTTTTCAAATGAAAAAAAAAGATATGCTTCGCATTGACAATGCCGTGATGATCGCAAATTTGATTTAACTTGTGTTATCGCTGGTTAGATTTTGAGACACCACGGCTTCACTTAGGGTTTGCTTATGAGGTCCAAAAGTAAGATTATATGGTTGCGAATGGAGTGATACCATGGTTACATTTTATTCAAAATACTTACATGCTTAAACAAATAAAAACTAGCATTGTTAACTTAAATCCCTATTAGAAGTCTTCTGGTTTTTCTCATGTCATATATTTTTCTATGCGGTGAGGAAGGAAATGGAGCGTAGCTCAACACCGGAAACAATTGAAAGTAATAGAGGGAAAAGAGAAGGATCTCTCACGTTTATTTATCTCTTTCTGCTCTTATTTAGGAATATTGACACTACAATTTAATTCCCTCGTTCCTATTTTTCTCCCACTCTTGAGTGTCTGTGGACATCTTCAGGTTACATTTCTCTTCTTTCCTTTTCTTCCTATTCCTCTTTTACAATTCTCATCATCCTCAGACTATTTTCCATAAGTAGTTTCAGTTTGGAATTCGGGAACGGCTTTTTAGGAATGGGACCACAACTTTGTTTTCTTGTCCCTCATATGGAAATGGGGAGAAGGAATAGATTCGGAAGTCAGACATCCAATGAACACTTTACTTGTCAGTGAATGTAAAGATATATAGTCATCCATTCATCTCCCCCTTATCCACTCTTGTGTCTTTCTATCTGGGAGTGGAAGAGTATCTTTCTTCCAAGCCTTCCTTCTTCAACACTTGTTCGTGTTACATGACATTGTCAGCAGAATTGATTCACTTCTAGTCTTCAATATTTCTGTTGTGGACTAATGTTCTCATATGTTAGTTTGTATGGAAGAGCGCGTGTGAAATGTGAAGATGGAAGTGAAATGTTAATTCCTTTACGCGTTGAATGAATGGAAGGGACGGGGTGGTATGATTTAGAAGACATAAGTAAAAGGAAAAGGAAAAGAATAGACAAAAGAAATAAGAGATGAGATCAATGATTGATGATAGAAGAACAATGATGATCAACCCGATTATCGATTGATTGATTAGATCGATCGATTGGCAATGTACAATAGAAAGAGAATAGATAGTTGAATCAAGGCATTGTCATCATCTTAACGAATTCTTCGTAATCAATCTGGAATAGAAACAGATTGTTTTTAATCTTCTTCATATTCATTCCTACCTGACCATCTCCATCAATATCAACTTCTGCAATAATTTCATCGACTTCTTCATCACTAAATTGTTCTCCCATATGAGTCATGAAGTATCGGAATTCTTCAGCAGTAATATATCCATTTCCATCTCGATCGAATACTCGAAATGCTTCTCGAATCATTTCCGAATCATTTTCCTGAAAGAAATCAGTGACAATGGCGGAGAGAGCAAGTAAAGTTGAGTTGGAGTGAAAGGGTAGATGAAAGTGCTCCCTAGAGAACTCTATTCTTCCTTCCAATACGACAATTGACTGACTGATTTTGACTGACTTCAAAACGACGAAGAGTGATTCTACATAGTCTCTCATATCTCTCGCTCCCTCTCACCATCCCTATTTTTGTGTTCTGTAATATCGTCATATGCCATTCTCCTCTAATTGTCTCATTCTTATGCCTTTCTATCTCTCTTTCTCTCTCAAAAGAGAAGCGACTTCTTGTATCCATTAAATGGGATGGATATCTCATAGGAAGTCTTCCTTTCGGGATGAAGTCTCTTTCTTCTCTCTTTTGATTCATCCATTTGATTCGTTGCATCTCTATCACTCAAAGGGATGAACTAACAGCTGTGAATTCGGAAGATGAAGGAGGAGGAGGGGAAAATGGACTGAGAGGGTATGAATGGAATGGAAGGAGGAAGGAAGAATGAGGAGGAGGAGAGGAAGGGGGAAGGGAAGCTCATTCGAATGGGAGGAGATGGGGTCACACTGGACTGCTATCAAAGCAGATATGAGAAGGACGGAAAGATGAGAGAAAGAATGAGGAGAGAATGATGGAATGAGAATAGAAGCATGCATTATCTACTCTTGAAGATGATGTTGAGAAGAGAAAGGGAAGATACGGTAATGGAAGATGATCTCACCTTATTCATCCTCTTCATCATTTGGCAAAATTCAGGGAAGTCAATTGTACCCGATCCATCAATATCCACTTCATTCACCATATCGAGTAGTTCCTGTAGAAAGGATGGATCATATCAATCATCTCAATAATCTCATTTTCATTTCCATTAACTAACTTGTTCAGTTGGATTCTGTCCGAGTGATCTCATGGCCACTCCCAATTCCTTCGACGAAATTGATCCATTTCCATCCTGGAAGAAGTGATATCAATCATTGTCTCTCTTGTTTTGATAATTTCATCTCGTGATGGGCAGTATTCTCTATTCATCGAGTATCGAGGGGTCAATAGAAGTTACTGTGAATGGATCGAGAAGGACAGAGGGGTCACACACATTCAACACACTGTGGAGAACATATAAATCAATGGTATGCCAATTATGGCAGTTTGAAGAACTCTGATATGATTGTTAATTAACAGAGTGATATGAGATGGAAGGCAATAATCCCGTGGTTGTCTATCCAACTCCTCATATCCCATGATCGGAGAGGGTGTCGGAATGCTTCTCTCTCCATTCATCCTCATTAGCATCTTCCCCCCCCCTTTCCTCTCTCAGTCTTTCTAATAGAAGAGAAGCATTCTGTAAGCTGTTGAGGAAATGGGAGATGGTTGGTCGTAGAATGAGAACCCTTTTGAGACGTCTCAGACTCGCGGATAACAACCCCTTCCCTTACCCCTCCCTCCTCCTTCCTCCCCCTTCCTCCTCCTTCCTCTATCCCTCCGACTCCAGAGAGGAAGTGAATCAAGAGTACTTGTTGCTCATATATCCCGACAGAAAAATTGTTGTGTGAAGAAGTCTCGTGAGTTTGAGATATCATGACAAGCCCTTCTCTCCCTTTGCTTCCCCCCTCTACCCTTCCCATCCCTCTGGAGTGAGGCTAACTCTCGTGGATCAGTTGGATATCACACTCTCTTATCCCATGGACTCTCCCTTGGATGAATCTGTTACTGAGTGATTGATTCTTAACAAGTGTCTTCCATCCCCCCTCCCCTCCATCCTCCCTCACCCATTGTAATGGGTATATAACACGCTGATGCCACTGCTTCATACCCTCTCTCTCTCTCTCTCCATATCACTCATCTGTATCCCCCTCCCCTCCCCTTCCTTCCCTCCTGTTCACTCCTTGATTTGACGTCATCTTCTCTCCCATTGAGTGGAAGAGAGAGAGAGAGAGAGAGAGAGAGAGAGAGAGAGAGAGATACGACTCGTTCTCACACCTTGGAGTAGTTGTTATGAGTGAAGGAAAGAGAGGATGAAGACAGAAGGAAGAGGAGAGAAGGAACAAGAAATGGACTGTAAAGAAGGGGAGGATATTACTCATTCATATAGGTAGAGAGAAGTCGTCATTGACGATCTAGTCTATTGAAGGAGAAGAATGATTGAGAATGAGTCTTGTACTGTTGATGATGCCGTTCCTATTGAGATACTGTAGGATAAATGGATGGAGAGTCGTCACAGCTGATTCATCACTAACAAAAGAAGAGAAAGAGGATATGATTAATTGAGACTTCCCAAGGGAATTATGAGAGATAGAGGAAAAGTTATTCGGATTCCTTGTTATCAACGAGAACGGAAAGAAATAGAGAGGGATAAAGGAGAAGAAAGGGAGATATGGAGATAGTGTTGCTAAGGGAAAGAAGACTCTAATGATAAGCGGAGATTAGATTGACTTTCTCTGGAGAGAGGAAGGAAATGTTTGTGAGATGGAAAGAGGAAGTTATGGAAAGAAATGGAAGTTGATTGAGAAGTCACAAAATGAAGGAATGAAATGAAATTAAAGGGGAGAAGAAAAGTTGTGATATGAACAGTGAGGAATGGAAAGATGAGAAAGAGATTGAGATGGATAATAGAGGGAAAGGATGGACTTGTTGTCAAGGTAGCCTTGAAGGAATAGGAAGGGACGAGGAAAGGAATAGGAGACAGAAGGAAGACTTGGGGATAGAATATTATACCTTATCGAATAGTCGAAATGCTTCTTTGTATTCAACCAATTCTTCCTCTGAGATTCCTTCCAATCCACTATCTGTCGTATTCTGCTTCCATCGATTGAATAGAGACATCTTACGTTGATCACTCATTACTATCACTGAAGATTGATGAATGAAAGAATTGTTGACCAGAAATCAGAGAGGAGCAAGAAAAGAATGATGGAATGAACGGAGGAAAGAGTGAAGGAAAGGAAGGGCAAAGGATAGAGGATACCATGGATTAGGATTGAATTGAGGAATGAAGTAGAGATGGAGAGAGAGAGAGAGAGAGAATGGGAACGTGAAAGGGTATGATGGAAGTGGAAGAAAAGAGAAGGAGGAGTCGTGACTCCGCCCTCTTTTAGTTGGAGAAAGGAAAAGAATGAAGAAGTTGAAGGATTGATTATGAGGGAGAATAATGATGAACAAAGAAGTTATCAGTGAACACGAGGATTATGAGAGAAGGAATGAAGGAGGAGAAGGGGTATTAGAGAGTTGTGAATGAATGGAGGAAGAGAGGGGGGGGGGGGAAGGGAGGAGACACCCTCTCTCTACTCCATCTGAATCTAGTTAATGAAGTGAACGAAAAGAAATGAGAAAAGACAGTGTGAGGAGTAAATGGAGAAATGATTTTATGAGAAGATGAAAGATGAATGGGAGTCTGTCGAATGTGAATAGTATCTAGACAGTACCTAGAAGAGGATAAATCAAATTTCTTTTCAGCTCAAGAGTTACATCTTCACGATTCTGGCATCTGCATTTCAGTTATTCTCCCTCGTATGGTAAGTTAGAATATTGAAAAAAAGAAATGTGAAAAAGATGGAGAAATGATAAGGGGTTGAATACTCTAATTATGGGTACTAACTGGAGATTATGGTAACGTTCGATAGTGATGAATGATGACCACGATATTATTCTGTGTTCCATTTTGAGTAACGAGAAGATGAATACGAGAAACTTAGATAAATGAGAACCTATCGTGACTAGAAGTGATATTAATAAGTATGTGAGTAGTGATGATGAATGATAGAGATCAGAGACTGGATCAGAGATGGAGTTAAGACTAAAGTAGAAGAGAAAGGAATGAAGTGAGTGATCGAATCGACTTCCCTTTTCCCTTCTCTTCTCTCTCTCTAACCTCTACACCACTCGTCTCAATTCTCTATTGGAACAACAACTGAGACCCCTTCTTGATAGTCCTCCTTCCTCTTCTCTCTTCACTCTCATTACATCTCACTCTTCACTACATTTTGTGTTCCAGTCTTTTGATCATTCTTCATTCTTATTCTTTCTTCATTTCAGGTTCATAATGTCATCAGTTCCTGGAGGAGAAAGAGGTCTTCGATTCATGGCTTCTCTCTTTGGTCGATTCATCACTAAACCCAATTCTACCGTACTTCCAATCTAGAATTTCGTCAATTTGTACAGTACCCCGTGTACCTGCCATCTGGTCATATCGATTCTTTCGCTTTTGAACCCTTTGATTATTGTACATCTCGTATAGTTTTGCGTAGGTTATACGGTACATCCGATCCACTCGTTGTTATATACAGTTGTGAAATGAAAATACTAACTTATAGTTTATGATGGATGTTCAGATTGATGATTCCCTATAGAAGTGCAATCTTTCAACTTTTGTCCATGAACAATTTGATAAAAAAGCAGATTGAGTCATGGGTTGAATTGGTTGATGTCGTGACTCGAAAAGAAAGGGATAAAGACGCATTCCTTCCGGAGAAAATGTCAGTGAATAGAGAAGAGTGAGGGGGTGAAGAGAATGAGAATGAAATTAAGAAGAATCCGAAGAGATGGAAGAAGACAAAGAATGATCATGAGGAAGTTAATACAAAAAAGATCGGTGTTAGGATTTTTAACGAACATAATAATTCATAATTGATTATCGATATGATACAACGAATGTATTAGTTCCAATTGAAATTTTTCCAATTATACCGCTTTATCTCCAGAACATGGGATAAATATTCGTTGGATGTTCCTTCTTCTTCCAATTAAACGTAATATCCAATGTTCTTTTACCCCCATTGGTATAGTTCAATTTTCTCGATTCCATCACAGTTCTCCTTTCTTCGTCGCTTTCATTCTTTTTCAACTCTTCTGCAATATTGTATTGAACAGCGAATGAATTGACTGGAGAGACATCTCAAATGGAAGATATTCAATAGAAATGAGAGAGGAAGGCTATCGCTGTCATTGAATGATCAAAACTTGCACAATATTGTGATGGAGATACTTCCATTCACATTGATCATTATTTATGTTCCTCCATTCATCTCTCGAAGTAGACTAGCAAGGAAAGATGATCTCGGTCTAAAGAAGTCAATTGTCTTCCTCCATTCCAATCATTCACACGACTATATTCCAAATTGACAGACACTCTGAGCACGAATGACGAAATTGATCCTGGAGAAAGGGAAGGAAGGACTATATTTAGTAGTGTCTTCGAGATCTTTAGGAATAAACATAAGTGATCCTATCTTGAGGAATCCGTTGAATATCTCACATACTACGGATGGAAATCACGTGACAGACTTGATAGAAACAAATATTTTATCTGTCTATGTCTCAATTTGATTCAAAATATTTCGACTCATAACCAGAGACGTCCCTCACCATTTCTTTTCGTAAAACTAGGGATAGGAAGGCGAATGATAACACTAGAGAGTTCCTCTGATCTTAAAAGTCTGATAATGCTTCGTTGGACGTTAAAAATAAAACTGTTCGAATAAAAATAAGTTTTTTTTTGATAGAACGCCGTTAGTTGATTCCTCAAATATACACTCTTCAGTTTTTTCTCATTCTCAATTTCTCGTCTTCATTCTCCTCATTATAGTTAAAGATGAACGGTCGACGATCGATTCCCAGGTATCTTTCTTTTTTAAACTGCTGATTTTCAAACTTTATCTTCAGACAAAATCATATTCCTACCGTATCGATGATTCGTAAGAAACATAAAGAACGTTCGGAGAAACAGAAGAATCGCGACGATAAGAGTAATGATTGCGTAAGTGATTGTTGTAAATATGACAGTGACAATGTGATTCAGATTGATCACTTGTTCCTCCATCTCAATATTCTTGGTTCTTCGTCTATCACAGTTGACAGGTCTGTTCTCTCGCTATCTATCCCTCATCGCTTCTTCAAATACCACATATTTTAATCATTCTTTTGTTGTTTCAGTTTTTTAAAGGATATTGATCGTTTTCGCATTGAAATTGAACAAAGTACTGCATTTTCAGATCAAGAGTGGCTGTTCGACTTTCCCATTATGTGCAAATCCTCCGAAGTCGTCAGTTTCATACACCCAATCTAATCAGCAACAAGGTATGAATCAAGTTATTATTTGTTCTGTGTAATCTATCTAAAAAAATCTTTTGTCTTCGATAACGAATCCATTAAGGCAATTAACCTCATCTTTGATCAGCTCTTCAGATTGATGACATTGGAACGTGATGAATAGTTAGCTGATTTGATCTTTGATCTCTGATAATGTTAAATTCAGTGTACTCGAGAAATTGCTTGAACTGATATCGGAAATGAGAGGCCCTCTCACTTGGGACATCGTGGAAACAAGAGCTGCTACTGAAATTCAAATTCCTCTGAAAATCATTGAAGAGGTTATCTTTGATATTATATGATATATAGATACTGGCTTTCGGGCAAATATACCTCTTTGAGAATTCGAGTCTACGAGTGCGATACTTTGCCTGGCAAATAACGCTAGAAAAGCTTGAGAAAATGCAGGAGATCGATCATGAAGTAAGTAACATTTTAGTACATAGATACATAGGTCATCCTTCTTTTATGACCCAGATTAATATTATCTTATTAATAGATATGCACTCGCACAGTTCAAATCTTCCTTGATTTGCTGTCCAACTTTCGTGCAAATAATTGTCGAATAACTGGCAAGTCACTCGGTAGAGCAAAATACTATTGGGAAGAAGGAAGATTCAAAGGTTAATTATCTTACTTCCGATAAATGAATATTGTTAATTCAGAGGCTGAAGTTATTGTGATTCTGGAGATAATCAATGAAATTCTCTCCTCGGTAACCATCAACTAAAATGTTGTAATAAGGGACAACAATTAACTTAGATGGACCGTGACGATCGTACGAAATTGTGTCGCAACGAGAACTTGATGGAAATCATATTTGATGCATTGAATGAGTGAGTAATGCAATAGCATCTAGATACGTATCGATGTGAATTGTTATCGAGTGGATTCTTCCAAATCAGAATTGAGGAGGAGAATGATGCATGAAATGGTACTGGGAGAAATACTCCACTGGTCGAGTGACGAAGATAGAGAATATTTGATAGGAAGATACGAAGATGAGCTACGAATGGGCCTGGTTAGTTTCTTGTGCTTTATTTAGTAGAGAAGTTGTGCGGGTCTAAGATTTACTATGAATAATACAGCTAATTTTGTGTACGGCAAACCATTTAAAAAAAGCACTTTGATAATATGAAAAAAGTTGATGTGCAGATGAACATGGATTACCGAATGCTCGAAGAATGTTTGAATAAACCTCAGATCATGGCTCTGATTATTAGGGTATGAAGCTATTTATTCACGGCGAAAATATTATTTACGAGATAATATCAGAATTCGTCCACGCTGAACAAAATAGTGATGAGAATAAAGAACGAATTCGAATGTGTTCGAAACGATAATGAATGCAGATGGTTATTTGATAGAAATGCCGATGGTATCTTCATGGATAGAGATAATTAAGATCTTTGTAAATTTGCAGGACGTAAGGTGGTCCTTCAACTTCTTCGGTATGGTGTCACTACTAATTCAAGTATTCTACAGCGAATATTGGGAACGGGTCAGCTCAATTTTTTTACTGTGTTAGAATAGAAAAGGAAGGGAGAATTTCCTATTTCAGGTGTTCTCTGTGCTGTCGCTCGCTATTACGCATCATTCCCTTTTCAGGAAGATCACGAAGAATCAATGACTTTCCGAGAGTGAGTCACATCTTCAATATGATTGAATTGAAGAGACAGTGGTTTTACTCGATCTGATTTACAATTGTAATATTGAGTGTACTTCGTGCGCATCCGGAATGGAAAGAATCATTCCGCATTGCAACTGCATGCGATAATCCAATCAGTTATACTGCACTACTCGGACGGAGTATTCCACCTCGGTTAGTTTTACCACTTTACAAAAGATCAAAGATCATCTTCAGTCGATCCAATCCCGCCCTCTACGTGATCATTGACGAAGAGGCTGAGATGATTTGAGAAAAGAGGAGCATTAACGACAGAAGAACTAACAGATAAATACTCGAGAGCCAAATGGATACTTTTGACCCGAAAGTTTCTCTACTCGATAAACTCGTTTGTAGAAGCTTTTGGTCTTGAAACAATACTGTAATTAATATGCATATTCTCCATATTTCACTCCATTCTAATCGATATCACTATTCTCTTGTCTCTCTTCTCAAAGCCTCAAAAAGTATCTAAACATGAGAGTGATCGTTGAATGTGATTGGTCGTCATTTCTTTTATGAAGTGTCAACTGGGAAAGACCCAGTGTCTTTTCCTCTATCTTCCTCCCTCACTTCTCTCTTCCCTCTTCTCCATTCCTTCCTTCATACTCATTCTACTTCTCTTCCTTCTCAAATGCCTCCTTCAACCTCTCTATCTTATTCCGATGAACCATTCTCTATTCGGAAAAGGCGATATTTCTTCCGCAATATTCTTGGTAACTTCCCATTCCCATTCTATTCATATACTTTACTTCATAGATATTGATGGAGATGGTCTCGTTCGATGGAAGGATTTGGAACTACTTCTTGTGGTTGGTCAATTCTCTTTTCCATCTCTATCTAATGAATAATCCATCAGAGAGTGGAGGAATTAGCTCGAAAGGATGAATTCATTCGTAGTAAAATGGCATTGATTGGACTATGGCACAATGTGACTGATGATGAGGTTTGATCTCTTTCTCACACCTTAACCACAACTATTTACAACTTGGTTCATAGAAGAGACTGTCAACTGTAGTGCATTCATGTGATCAGAGAGAGAGAGAGATGTGAAATAACAGAATAACAAAGGGTGAGATGACCTAGAGTGAGACTTGTGGAGGGAGAGATCACTCAGACATATCAATTCATGTTCCGATAGATTCCTACTGGCACGTATCACATTGTCACTCAATCATTCTACGAACAACTGTGATTTTAGAAGATAGACGAGTTTGAAACTTGAGAACTAGAAGAAAGATTGAGAAGAGAGTTCTATTGTAGATAAGTGAGACTGAATGGCTAGCATTGTGGAATGAGACGAAAGAAGATAAAGATGAAGATTCAATGGTTGATCATTTATTCACACTACTCGATCCATCTGGTTTGTACAATTGGTAACTATATTTTGATTAGGGTTGTCAGAATAAAGAATTCAAAAAAGAAAAAAAGTGTGACTATTGAGTACTCACAATAAAGAAACGATATCTTCATTCTGACAGAACTAAACGCGATCACATAAAAAATAGAAAGAACGAAGATTCCTTCTTCTTCTGCTCTAATATCATTCCATTTGAGGAGATGGTCTCATAGACGAATCAGAATATGTTCATGTTCTCACTTTCTTCGGCAAGTCTAAACAAGAAGCTCTCACTTGCTTCGATAATATCGGAAGGGTTAGATCATTCTATCTTATACTGTATCTATTCATATTACCAATCCCCATATTTTATCTAATCAATATCCTTTTCTAGACTCCATTGGGCGAGCCAATCTTCGCAATAGACAATAAGAGATTTCTTTCTCTTTGGAAGGAATTTTTCTATTCCGACGATTCTTCTTCATATGGTTCTTATCTCTTCGGATTAATTGATGATTTCTCCAAGTAGAATATTCTCATGTGTCAATCCATTACATATCAATATCATTTATTCGTATTCTCACAGGTTCAATCGAGGGTTAGTTTACCTTTCGATGGTCAATATAATCTCTTCTTCACTGATTTCTCGTACTCTATAGCCAGAGAAGAAGAGAATCGACCATTCACCATTGTGAACAATTTTACATGAGCTTACATAGTGAATTAACAATCGATATTATTAATCAATCGTTAATAAATGATGAAAAAGAATATGCAATCTTATCTCTCTAAACATGAAAAGATTGTAGTGCAAAGGGATATTAAAACAGGGCAACAAAAACAGGGAATTGTTGATTAAAGAAGGCGCCCCACGAACCGCGCGGGCGACTATGCAAAGTGAGGAATGAGAGGGAACGCTCTCCTCATTTCGCACGCTCTCTCGCTCGTTGCCTGCTTTTCAGGGTCACTTGGCACGCAGCCAATTGATCATAACTCATTTCAAACGAAAATTGAAAACATGGGAGTTTCGAAAGTGTTATCGGGTAGCCACGACCCACAAGCTCACATCGAGAACTCAGTTAGCCAGATATTCGTGGGACACCTTCTTTAAATGAATACGAAAAGATGTAGAAGAGACGTAGATTGTAGTCGAATCGATGGAATGAATTCATCTAGAAAAGACACTTGTCATACTCATTCTCTTTCTCATTTCTTGTTGTGATCTACTCTTGATCTAATCACCTTCTCCCTCCCCGTCCCTCTCCCTTCCCTCTCACTTCTCTCATACACTCAACCATCTTCAACATCGGCCTTCGATGCTCCTTTGCATAACCGAATTGCGCAATGGTCTGCACATAAAGATGCCCTCTCATTGATAACAATCATCTCCAATATCGACTCGTTTGATTCAAACCGAACTGAGGTGGTCTTTATGAGGATACTACCTCATTTAAATACACGGCACTTTTTCATGTCATCTCCCGTTTCAATCAGATAAGGAGAGTGTAAAAACGAGAGACAGAGTGGGAATTTCTCCAGAGGAAGAAAAGTGAAGATGAGGTGAGAAAAAAATAGGTGACCCTACTACTTCCCTCTCGGATTTCGACTCCCTTCAACCTATCGTCTGTCGTGAAATAAGAGGAAGAATGATCTCTGCCCTCAAGGAAAAGAAAGAGATTTGATGAGATCACGAGAGATCAAATGGATTCACTGGGAGAGGGAAGAGGAATGTTTCAATTGATTCACAACCCTCTGATACTTAGATAGAGGAAGTAGAGGGTGGAATGAAGAGAGAGAGAGAGAGAGAGAGAGAGAGAGAGAGAGAGAGAGAGAGAGAGAGAGAGAGAGAGAGAAGGAAGAGAGAAAGATAGAGGAAACAAGTGTGGGATATTCAGAGGGAACTAAGAATAGAATAGATATGAGAAGGAAGCTAATCAAATGAAGAATTAGGTATAACAGGTATAACCTTCCCATTCTCTAAACATTCACAAACAGATTTTCTTTCAAAACAGAATTTAAAAAATAGCGAACTTTCAAGGAGTAATAACTGATATAATAGTCGACCCCCTCCATCTTCCCATCTCGAGTCCCTTTCCATCCCCGTAATATCTCAATCCCCATCCCATCAGCTGGTTGCTTCTCTCTACATAGACAGATGGTCTATCCCCCCCCCCTCTCTCTCTCTCTCCTGCCCTCAGGACAGAAGGAAGGAAGGAAGGAAGGAAGAGAGTGGGGGAGGGGAATATCCACATGGCACCTTCCACTCTCTCCTCACAGTTATCCACCACACGGATCATCAATAACCCCTTACCACCTCTTCCTTACTTCCAATCTTCAATCAAGGACATTCGTCCCCTCTCGCCATGGATGCTCCCTTCCCCTTCCCCCTAACTACCATTTAATAACCACTAATATTCCATCATATAACTGTAGGGGTGATTCTAATGGGATATTAGGGTAATAACGATCTCACGTATGCCCATTAGAGTGGAATAGGGGGGAAGGGGTGTGGTAGCCATTACTCACGAGTAATCATCCATTCTACTCAGATACAGTAACAAGTGTATCTGAAGGAAAGATGAATCAATCACTTAATTGGGTCATTCTAATCACTTGAGCGCTCACTTCCATCAATCAAAGTACTCCTTCGACAGTTCAATGCCCTCTCTCTCTTCTCTTCCCTTCTTCCAATCAGTTCTCTCATTTGCTTATCTTCCTCTCACCAGATTGACCCATTGACTGTCATGAGATAACCATCTAAGCACAGGAAATGGAGAGAATGAGGGACACTGATAATGAGATATTCGAAAGAGAGACAAGGGAGAAGGAGGAGAGAACAGAGAAGGAAGGGAAGGAGGAAGATGGATGGACTACCAATGACTAATTACTGCACCCGAATTATCAGATTGAAATGACCACACCAGATATGGAGAATCGGAGATCAGTGAGAGAAAGAGAAAGGAGGAGAGGAGGAGAGGGATGAATAGAGTTAGACTTGTCACGGATAGGTTCAATACTCTCACACAACACTCTCGTAGATAACTGAAGGATATTTCTTATAAGGACAATATCTCCCTTCCTATTAGATTGATATTTCTCTTCTCACCTTCTCTTTTCTTCATAGATTCCTTGCAGATACAGTTCGAGTTATTCTCTTGGTTGAATTTCTCTTGGTAGAGATATTTGAATCATCAGCGAATCTAAATGGAGAAGGAGGAGCGGGTGAAGGAGAGGAAGCTGATGAACCAATCTCGTGAAGACGACGATACTATAATATTATATTATCCTGTGTTTGAAATGCTCAGCAAATGAGATGTGCTGTTTAGCGAGCTATTGATTGTCTGGGAGAGAGGAGGGAGGAAGGAAGGGGGGAGGAGGACGCTTGATCTACCGCCTCCTCCCGGCCTCTTCCCTTCTCCGCCCCCTCGAACGTTCGTCAAAGGTCAGATACGAGTGGAATGGAAAATAATCTCACGATATTATTTTTTAAAATAAAAACTACAGTAATCAAATTACATAATGCGACTTATTCTCTTGTAAAATCATTACCTTTTCAGTTCCCTTCGATTCCTTTTCCTGGGAAGGTCTCTTTCGAAGAGCAAGATAATCTGAAAAATCTATTTTAGTAGATATTATAATTGAGTGATCTCTAAGTCGTGATCATCTCATATTCCCCTTCTCATAACATTCTTCATCTTCGATCTCCATTGTTCTGCATGTAATTCAATCCCTCTATTGATCATCTACCACTTCTCTCTCTCTCTCTCTCCATCGTAATAGATACATTCCTTATGTCTTCCTTCTATCAATACAACAGTTATAACATTCTCTTGACTATCATCTAAACTATCTCATAAATAGTTCATTCATTTCATCCTTCAATGGTCCTTCTCCTTCTATCATCATCTGATTCATTCCCTCCCTTCTCTTTCCATTCTAAAGGTCGTGTTTCGTTCTTCCACTATACGGATCCACCAGAAAGAGAAAACGACTACTTCAACTAGATACAGTAAAAAACAGAGGGAGACCACAAACTACTTTAACCTTGAGGGAAACTAATGGGATAAGGGTGAAGAGAGAAAAAGAGTAGAAGTAGTTAGTTATGATGACCTATTTCCATCTAATCACCCATACTTGTACTATCTATGTGGGAACCTTTTCAAATGGCATCTCCTCTCCTCAAGGAATACTATCCCTCTCTCCCTCCCTCCCCCTCTCTGCTGACCTTCCATTCGGTCTCTCAATTGAAGAGATTCCTTCTCATCATTATGTAATTTGTCCTCTCTTCTGGTATATGGAAGGTGTTCCCATCTGTGAGCAGATTCACTCCTACCTATCCATTCCCCTCCCCCTCCCCCC
>LS487909.1:334332-374418 GCA_900490705.1 Pristionchus arcanus
AGGGGGGGGGGTGGTGGGATAGTGCGCGGGAAAGAACCCATGAGAGACAGAGAAGATTGAAGAGACTGTGAAGTATGGCACAAGTTGCCATTCCCTCAACCTTTCTCTCATTTCCCGCCCTTTTGCAACAGGTCACAACTATTGGATGAAGGAAGAAGTAAACAAGATAGAATGGCATGTGAAGGGAGAAGAAGAGGGAATGAATGGCATGGTAATGACGATGAAGTAGATACTGTAGTAAGAAAGTGTGATCGAGAGATATGAAGGGCCTATCTCAGTGATTGGCTAATACTGTCGTACGATGGGATAAACGTGATATAACGCTGATCTATAGGCAGAAGAATACGATATATGATGAGATAGAGTGAGAGAAGGAAGGATTCATCTTTCTACCTGCCCGTCGAGTGGTTAATTCATAAGGGGGAGCAGCTGCTTTTACGATAGTCGGAAGTTGCAAAGACTATCGGGTAGGTAGAAGGGAGAAGGAATGAATAGACTGATCGAATGAAAGAGGGAAGGGGGGAGGTGACCCCAAGGGACTTCTCTCCTTTCAGTCAGCCGATTCGTTTGAATAGACTCAAAGGAAGATCCGATACGAGTTTAGATTTAGAGACTCTCTTAATCTGTCACTCATTTTGTCCCACTTCCGATTCTCATAAACAGTCCCGCCATCTCTTTTCAACTCTGTAATCATCTCTTCTCTCATCTGTCACAATTCCCCTTCTTCTTCATATGGAAGTACTTGACTCATATTTTAATCTAGTGAATGGAATGTCCTCTCCAATGGGTGCATTCATTCTCTCCACTTATCCATAATAGTCCCTCTTCTTCATTCTAATGATCAAGAGTGGATCATCCGTTCATTGGCAGTTCAACACATGGTCACACACTCTCTCTCTCACTTAACTATCTATTATCCCCCCATTATCCCTCCTCCAATCAAGGATATATCCTTAGAAAGATTGAACATCTGACCCATCCTTCCACTACCATATCGAATTGCAATTTAAACGACGTCCGAATAAAAGGAAATGCCGTACTTTGATGCATTGATACTTGATCCCCTCTGAGTTCTCTTCAATGATTCCTCTGATCAAAGCAAATCAAGTAGGGATTACAGAGGGTAGACAAACAATACCTTGTTTGGTCCTGATTAAAGGAGGAGGAGGAGGAGGGGTAGAGGGACTAAAGTGATTCCTCGTTGTCCACCTGTTGCAATCTTCAAAGGGACAATGTCTCTATTAGTCGGGTAGAAAAGGACTGACTCCTCTCAATAGAAAGCCTTCGTTAGATCTCTCAAGGGAATCCATCATAATGAGTACTCTCTGGCCTTGTGAACGATAACTGGAGCCATTCTTGTC
Organism: Pristionchus arcanus; assembly: GCA_900490705.1. Lineage (NCBI taxonomy): Eukaryota > Metazoa > Nematoda > Chromadorea > Rhabditida > Neodiplogasteridae > Pristionchus > Pristionchus arcanus. Next base: position 335,694 of record LS487909.1, read on the forward strand.
TTCTCTTCTCTTGTCTTTCCGACAAATGGCCCCTTCCCTTCCCTTTTCCACACCAATCGACCTCCACTATATGTAAGTAGAAAATAAAAGAGAACAAAAATAAAAAGAAAATAACCTCCATTCGTCATCCCAACTATCAAACTCCCACTCTCCCTCTCCCTCTCACCCTCTCCCTCACTCCATCGTGTGAATTCACTTACATTCATTGTCAGTCCTTTCTCCTATTAATAGGTAGGATGTCCATCCCTTTTAAAGATGAGAAAGATGATGAGAACGAGAGACTTCTAAATGAAGAGATGAAAGAAATACGAAGAAGTGGATGATGAATACACTTTGTTAGCCCTTCCCTCCCCCTCTCCTCCCTCCCTTTCATCCTTCTCTATTCGAATTATGGGATTCTCGATGGATCTCACAACGGGATGAAACATCAAAAGATGAGAGTGGGACATAACGGAGATCGTCTGTTTCTTTCTTTCTTCTCTTCGTCTTCTTTTCCATCTGAATTGAGTATTCCATTCAAATGATTAGATATATTCATCCTCTCTCTTCTCATTCAATTTGAGTGAGAGAGGTCATCATAAGTTATCTCTTCTTCTTCACAAAGTCAATCATATATGCATGACAAACTCTTTCGTCTCCAATCTCTCTTCTATCTTCCATTTTCTTCCGTTGAGTCTTCCGTCTCTTTCTTCTTCATCTCTCCACCCTCTGAACCTCCTCCCTTCCCTTCCTCTTCCCTCTCCGCCCTCACCTCTTCTACTCTTCTATTCCCTTTATTCTCTTCATTTCCCTTTTTTGCATGTTTCTTCATTATTCAATCTCCGTCTCTGTTCATCGTTCAAAACTAAGAGATTCCATTCCAATATCCCCCGTCTTCCATCGTATCCCATCCCCTCCTCTCCCTCCTCCTCCTCCTCTTCTTCTTTTACTTCTACAGTCGATTCGTGGTATTCTTAGAGAGTATCTCATCTTTCGAGAGGGAACGACTCAATTTGTAAAGGGAGGAAAGGGAACGAGTCTTCTTCTTTCTCTTCTCAGACCTCTCCACGTATTCTTCTTCACAATAGACTACTCCATGTAGATATTTACATGATTTATCGCTCTTTCCATTCGACAATTCAATTTAAAAGTGACTTTGAATGAATAGGAAAGATGTACACTCATATTTTCTACACTTTCTTGTCTATTTTTGACTAGAAAATAACGAATAATGGGAAAGGGGAAATGAATGAGGTGAAGAAATGGTGTCTCCCTCTGCCAGTAATTGACTTGGTCTACTCATTCCCTACTATTCTTCATTGAACCCTTCTTCAATCATTCCATTCGTTCACTTCCTATTTCTCTCTCATCTCTTGTATTTCATCTGTCATATCTTCGTCCTAATCATATTTCCTTGTGGTTTCCTCATGAACTCGCGAGTAGTATCTTCCTTCTCTTCCTTCTCTTCCTTCATCCCTTCCTTCTTCCTCCTTTCTCCTTTCCACTCTCAGTCTCATTAATGGTTGTCTACTTTGTAGAGTGAGTTTATTATCCTTGGGGATAGCTACAACTCTCTCACTACTCTCATTCCTCCATTTGGAGTGAGGAGATGTCATCTCCATCTATTCCTTTACTCCTTCATCTTCTTCTTTTCTTCTTCCTTCTTCCATCATCTTTCTCTTCAACGACATATCGAATCGGTGAGTGAAGTGCACTCATTTCTCATCTCCGATTACGGACTATTCCAATGAGAGAATGATGGAGAGAGGAAGAGAGAGAGAGAAGGAGGGGGGGGAGGAGGATGAATGCTCTCTGCAGGAACAACAGAGACAGAAGGAAGTAACTTCTATGAAGGAGTTAAATTCGGAGTTGAGAAATGGAATCGAGAGAATGGATTGTATTCCATTAATCTCACTTTGGTTTCTTCGAAGGCGCACTCAATTGAAGACAAAAGTAAGTGAAAACAGAGTGAGAATGGGAAATGAATGGAATGATTTCAGTGTGTGATTTGATAGGAAGAGGAGTGGTTGGAATAATAATCAGTCAACAGAATCTAGTCCAAGATCCTCTCGTTGATACTAATCTGGCCACTTCCATGTGTGCTCACTTCAGAATTCCATGTATTGCATTCGATCCAAAATCGACGGATAAGGGTGAGATGGGTACAAAGGATGTCCTTAGAAGCACGGAAATTGAGTAAAAGCTACTGGAAATCGTTCTCTTGAGTATCCAATTCTATCCTTTCTTTCTCCTTCGTCATTGCAAGTGTACAATTAAGCAGAACAAAGCAAAGAAGGACATTAAATATTTTATTAGCTCCCTGTTTAATAGTTTCTTCTCAATATCCAAACCTAATATCCTAGTATTGTACATAGCTCTTCACTCAATATTAAATGTGTCCATTATGCACTAATTCAAATTGTTTTTGTTCAGAGACGGATATGGTAACATGGATCGGTCCAAGTCGTCAAACATTAGCCCGTGCATCGAGTGAATTTATTCGTGCTCTTCGATGGGGTTCATTCCTCATTGCATACGAAGAAGAATCAGGTACATCTCATCAAATATTCAATTGTCCAACTTCCATACATTTTCTATTATTTTGTGAGTGTTCTTGTTCAATTCATAATTGAAGAGATGGAAGAGTTGGCATCTCTTCTATCGGTAGACACGACTACTGATGATGGAAGACCAATTATCAAATCAAAGAGAATTCCCGTTAATGATTCACAACAAATGGAATGGTTTCTTAAGGAAGTACGAAATAAGGACAAAGAAACTAATCTGGTCGGAAAATCACACGAAACTCTTGAAAATGCTGTTATTTCCAGGTTATTCACTCTTCAAATTTATCAGTTGTTTACAGTTTGATTGCCAATGGAACACCACTCAATATGACACAACCACCGTACTCTTACTTTCTATTGAATACGGTAATAATGAAATCCATCGATCCATCGAAGTCGCTACATTTTATTTTTCTTAGGATGCATCGATTCTGGAACCATTCTTCAACAATGTCTATGGCACAGTTCAATGTAATATCTCTGGTCTTCAATTAGTCCAGAGTAATCCACAACTGAAGGTTCGTTCCATCAATAAAAGATGGAAGTAATAATATAAATGTAGACTGAATTGGCTCTAACAGTGGAAGGAGTCTTCGCTCTAGCAAAAGGACTATGGAATTCTCTTTCGACGGATCCAGATGGAATTCATCCTCAAGCTCTTCTTTGTGATTCAAATGATAAATGGGACGATGGAGAGAAATTGAACGAATTCGTTCGATCGGTACTTTCATTCTTTCTCTAACTTCCTTCCTTTCTCTTTTCTAGTCGATTCTCTTGTTCTATTGGCGATCTTTTGTTTCTTTGATCCTAAGATCACAAAGAGACGATGAATAGACTAAGGTGATGATGATGTCTATTATAGAGTGAACAAGTGAATCATCTAACGGGAACAGTTCGATTCAATCGAAAAGGATATCGACAAGAGCCAATCTACAAGGGAATTGCACGAATCAACAATAGATTCAATGAGGTGATCGAATCTCTTTCAACTCCTTTCTTACTCGATCCTTTTGACCTTCCCCATTCATCGAGAAATCACTTTGAGATGTTCTGTGTAACGATATAGAGAATAGTCGGGAATTCTTTATGGACAAACAATAATAGTATCTAAAATGATTTAATTGTCTATTGCTGTCCTCCCATAGCCTTGAGGATCTCTCCTCTCACTCCCGCATCAAGAGAATTGATGAAATTAGTGATCTGCTGCTGCTTTGCCTCGAATGAAAGTCCCTGCTGAGAGGCAATCTGAAACGAAGATTACTGTAGAAAGGAGGGAATACGGTAGGAGAGGTGGGAGAACGAAAGTGAATGTATACGGTACCTGGGAGAGCTTAGCATCGGCAGCACGAGCTCCAGGAGAGAATGCAGCTACTGCGGCTGAATGAGCTGCCTCCTCCTCCTTCTGATATCTGATGAAGGAAGGGGATTATGGTAGGGAAAGGAGTATGGTAGAGGTGAAAAATGGTAGGAGAGACATCAATCAAATTGGGTGAATGAACTGAAGGTTCAACTCACTTCTGCACCTCAGATCTGAACTTAGTGTATGCGAGTTTGACAGCGGGAGCCTGAACGGATGCCCACTGATCAACTGCTGCATTCACCTGAAGAGGAGATGATGATTATGGTGATTTAAGGGATACTGTAGGATACGGTAGATGGATGGATGATACCTGAGCCTCGGGCTTGTTCTGATTAGCCTGGAGAACAGCGAAGAAAGAGGAACGAGTAGCTGCATCGGCCTAATAGAGAATGAGATTGATCTTTGATCTCTCTCTCTCTCTCTCTCGATGGAATACTTACATTCTGAAGGAAAGGAGGGGCATCACCCTGTCCTCCCTGAGCATAGATGGCTACAGAGAGAAGAGCAAGAAGAGAAAGACGAGCAATCATTTTGAGTGAGAGAAGGAGAGGATGGAGAATGAAGGAACACCCCCTCATTTTATACCTACGAACTCTATTCACGCACTTTCCTTCTTGTGTCTGTACTCTCTTCTCTCTCTTTTCTCTCTACACAATACTCCAATTCGGCGAAACTTAGCTGTTCTCTTCTTCTTTGACCAATTGGAGTCTCAATGGGATAGATCAAGCGTCAATTCGATGCTTAGTCAGAGTGAACACTTTCCCGTCACACTTCAGTCTCATATTCGTCGAAGTTGAAAGTTACACTAAATAATGCAATATATTCTCTTTGTTTGATATGAATGAGTCAGGAGAAGTATCTCAATTTTAGATTGGTAATTGGAGTGAGAAAAGAGGATGGAGATTCGATTCGGCCTTCACTAATCGATGGAAATACAATGTAGCTCCTAATGCAACTTCCCTCAAAGGACTCAATCTACGAGTTGTTGTATACATTGTAAGCATTTACATCTATTCCCGGAATATCATCCATTCACTAGTGAGACTACCTTTTTGCCAGTGCAATTGTTCGGTAGCTGAGAGTACACAGTTCAGAACGAGTATTTACTCTGTGTTTATTCCATCTTTGTTTGCTTTGCTTTTCTTTCCATGAGTGTTTTCGAAAGTGAAAAAAGAGAGAAAGTGGCAACTTGAGACGACGATTTTACTGGAAGAATTGTTGACTGACGCAGATTAAAAAGATCTCAGACGTGAATCACTGAGAAAACAAGTAACAAACAAATTGGGAAATTGTCTCAAAAGAGAAGAGAATGCATCAAGGAGGTCGTCTTATTTCTCTGAGAACTGGTTCATTTTCAACAAAAAGATCGTAAACGATGGAATCGAATTAGAGAATTCTTCAAAGATCGAAAGATTTTTCCATTAAATTAAAGGAGGAACCATTTGTTATGAAGAAATCGGATGGAAAATATGAAGGATTCTGTATTGATCTACTTGAAGAAATGGCCAAAGATCTCGAGTTTAATTATACGATAGTTGAAGTTGTTGATGGTACTTATGGAATTGAGGTATTTCTATTCTCATTCGAGAGTTTTCATCGTTTATCATATTTCTGCAGGACGAAAGTGGACGATGGAATGGAATAATTGGAGTTCTTCAACGACATGAAGCTGATCTATCCATTTCTGCTGTTACGATCACTTATTCACGAGTTGAAGTCATTGGTATGACCCATCGGACTACTTCTGTACTATCAACATCATCATAGATTTCACTCTTCCATTCATGCACTTGGGTATTTCCATTCTCCTTGCCAAATCAACAGAAGAATCATCAAAGACTTCTCTCTTTACTTTCCTTGAGCCTCTTTCACTCACTGTATGGATTTGTCTCGCTGGTGAGTTACCTCAATCGAAATTCTAACTCTTCAATTCGAATCTTTACAATTGAATAAGTGAAGAATAGTGATGATTGATCTGACAAGTAACTCTTCAATCATCTCTTTCTTCTATTCAGGTGCTTATCTCTCTGTCTCCTTCTCTATGTGGTTACTTGCTCGATTTTCTCCCTATGAATGGTAAGAGAAGAGACCAAGGACAGAAAAGGTCTTCCTTCTTCATTCAACCAAATCCAAGCTGTAAACAGTCTAAGCGGCTTGTTCCAAACCATTGATCTCCCACACAAAGGAATTCAATGTAGAGAAAGAAATGATGCTTATGCCATCAAAAAAGAGTTGGAACTGTTTGAAATTCACTAGAAACTATTGAAGGTACGACATGGATAAAGTAGACGAAAGGGATAAATCAATATTGAAGCATAAGAATCAGTTTACGATGCTCAATTCCCTTTGGTTCGCTGTTGGATCTCTTATGCAACAGGTAGTCATATCAGACACACTCTTATTTCTTTGAATATCAAGACAAAGAATAATGTATTGGTAATTGAAGGGCAGTGATGTCATCCCACGAGCAGCTGCTACACGAATTGTCGCTGTTATATGGTATGAATGAGACTATAGAGGAGAAAGATCAAAGATCATTCCTTCCATTTCAGGTGGATGTTCACACAAATTCTAATTTCATCATACACTGCTCAATTGGCAGCATTTCTGACAGTGGAGAGAATGGCGACTCCCATTGAAAGTAGTGCTGATCTAGTGAGAAAGGAAGAGAAGGAGAGAAATTATTCATCCATTCAGGCTAATCAACAAAAGATCAAATACGGTACTCTCAAGAGCGGATCAACCATGGATTTCTTTAGAGAGAGTAAAATTCCGATCTATGAGAGAATGTAAGTGAGGATAGATTAGTGATGATGAACTCTTTCTATTGAAGGTGGGCAATCATGGAATCATCTTCTCCTTCTGTATTCGTCAATAGTAGTAAGGAAGGAATTGCAAGAGTAAAGGTAAGGATTAACGAAGAAGAGAAGAGAAGATGGGAGATAAACAAGTGATTCATTCATTCAATTCAGGCTGGAAACTATGCATATATGATGGAATCAACGATGCTTGAGTATTATATGGAAAGGGACTGTCAATTACAATCTATTGGAGGATTATTAGACTCAAAGGTCGGAAATACTCGTAAATGGTGATATTCATCGATTAATATTTGAGGGCTATGGAATCGCCCTTCCAAAGGGATCTCCATTACGAGATATTATGAGTAGAGCTGTATTGAGACTACAAGAGAGAACGATACTCGAAGCATTGAAGAATAAATGGTGGAAGGATATGAAAGGAGGTTAGAATGATCTTTGATCTCTTATCTAATTTCTCCTCTTTCAGATCATCATCCTTGTTCTGCCCAAGTAGAGAATAATCCTACATCTTCTTTACAATCAGTCTATGGAATATTCTACGTCCTTGCAACTGGATTGATCGTTGCTTTATTGATGGCAATTGGTGAATATTGTATTGAATCGAGGAGAGGAGACTCGTTCAGAACACAATTCACATTGTTTGGACAGGTTAGCTATTTGGTATTGGAGTAATTGAAAGGAATTTGAAAAGGAAGGCATCGTGTTCTAATTCAGATCTCTGAATGGTGGGGTTCATGTACTGGTAAAGGAGGAAATAAGAAAAGAAGTAAATTGATCAATATTCATCTTGATTCTATCGCCAATCCAAGGTTAGATTAACTAATATTCAATGAATTAGCGTTTGAATACTTAGCCATTATAAATATATTCTAAAATTCAGTGCTGATTCAGCTGATAATTCGAATGGTAAATAGAGTGAATTGAGTGTGTAACAGGGTAGATCATTATTTTGCCCTTACCCTTCGCCTTTGTGTGTTATTTCCCTACCTTATTATTTTTAATTTCTCATCCCTCTAATATCCTTCTTTGGTTCAATCTTCTTCCCCTCATCATCTCATCTCTAATTCTTCTTATCTCATCAGAATCGATTCCACTCGAAAGGGCATTGGTTCCCTTATGATGGGTGATGAACTTCGTCGTCTATCTCGTTTAATGCCATTCGCTGATGAATCTCTTCTTCAATCACGTCTTAGACCACTCGATCCTTCAAGATTAAACCCTGATTCATAACTATTTCTACTTTTGACCTACCTAGCTTTTTTAAATCGATTCATAAGCATTTCGTAACTGCATATCTTAATTCTAGTCAATCCTCCTTTGTACTACCGGTTACCATCAATATGCTAATATTACCTTTTCCTGTGTATTTTTCCCGATGAAATGGCTTCTCTCTCTCGATGATGTGTGACGAGTGTGAAAATACGTGATCAGTGAGACAATCTAGTGAAGAAATGGAGAAATCCATTGTTATCTTTGCATCATCGACCGTCGAATGATTCGATTGTAAAATAGAGATAAGAGAATGATCAACTTTCGTCCCTTCTCTCCTCTGCCTCTTGTAATGCACAGAGGTGGAGCATTCACATCATTCAATCAACATGTACAATAGAATATAGTTTATCCTCGTAATTGAAGTTGTGATATGATTGTGATGTACCGGTGATATGAGGAAGAGATCAATGGAGAAGACTGAGACAGAGAAAGAGGAGAGAAGAGAAAAGAGAGAGGGAAGATACATCTTTGGTCGTAGTTGAGACATCATCAGTGTATGGAGGATCAACCCAATCAGCAATGAACAGATTAAGATCGTATTCATTTGATGCATTTCTGAATGTTATTTTTAGGGTTGTTCAATTCAGATCAAAGGAAGGATAATATAATTCTAACCTGCTGGATCCCCACACCAATTGCTTTCCATCCCACGAGAACATAGGAAAAGCATCGAATTGATTGTCATCCCAAGTAATCTGAAGAGGAATTGATCTTTGATCTTTCAGTCATTCTTCTTACTCTCTCAAGAGTATCGAGATTTCCATTGTCTTCGATCATCCACAGATCAAATGCTCCAAATCCAGCAGTGTTGTTGTGATCAGATGCGAAAATTACCTAAAGTGGAAATATTGAATTGTAAATTGGTTGAATATTCCTCACCCTCTTATTATCATGATGGTAGTACGGTGCCCAATTAGCTCCTCCCAATTTTGTAATTTGTACTTCGGGGTGACTTCCATCAACGGGAATCCAGAACAATTCCATATCAGTTGGAGCAACGAGATCGTATGAAAGGAGGTCCTACAACGAATTAATTATGATACCGTATTCCATATTGATGAGATAACCTTATATTTCTGAATCTCAGCATCAGTCTTTGGTCGACTTGCACGGAAGATTAATTTCTTTCCATCGGGTGAAAAGAATGAACCTCCATCGTATCCAAGAGTAAAAGTGAGCTGAATAATCAATTGATCTCCTTAGTTCTCTCTCTTTCTTCTCTTACTTGTCTTGGATTGGATCCATCTGCATTCATAACCCATAATTCGAGATCTCCCGATCGATATGAAGTGAATGCAATCAGTTTACCATCTTAATCAATTGATTATGATTAAACAAAGAGTAAACGGTATTCCAACCGGGAGAGACGACTCCCTCTGCATCATATCCCTTAGCATCAGTTAGACGAGAGACGATATTACCGTATTTATCAGCCTGAAACAAGTCTTCAATCACGAATTGATTTAATTCTCTTACCAAGAAGATATCATATTCATTGTAAACATCCCAAGTGTACGAAGTATTGCAGAGATCACGAAGTTTCGGATCAGTGATCTTCTGAAATTGAATGGAATTTCATTCACTGATCTTTGATCTTTCGACATACCTCGATGTCTACACACTTCTTCTTATTGCAAGTATCGAATGAATCAGTGGGAGGTTGCTCACCTTCGGGAGCGTATTTGACCTATTATTATCGATTGATTACTTAATTTCTCTCTTTATCTCACGTGATGGAATGTTCCTGCATAAAGGAAATGTTCATCATCTCCCATGAAGAATGAACAAGTGCATGCTCCCAATCCTGAAGAGATCAAAGATCATTCCATCCTCCTTTTCCTTCTTAATTCTCACCAGTACTCATTCTCTTAGGTACTTGTGTTCGTGGATCTTCAGTTAGATCCATCTGATAGATTTGATCACAATTCGTCGATCCAGTCAAAGTCGCTTGATACGTCAATTTCTTGTTATTGTATGAGAAGTATCCCTCAGCATTCGATCCTCCGAACGTCAATTGACGAATATTGCGGAGATGACTCTGAAATAATGGAATCAATATGGAAGAATAACGATAAAGTCATGAATATTCGAAATGATACGAATTAATAGGTGTTCTAGTTGAGGTATCCAACTGTGTGACATACCTCCCCTTCATAGACGACCTTCCCATCATTAGCATATCCACCAACCAATACGCAGAAAGAAAGAAGAAGAAGGACTGAACAGGAGTCCATTTCCCTTCTCTTCACTCGAATACAATAGAGAGACGAAGATTCCTTTTATATCCTGAGGAAAAGGTTGCATCATCAATCATCGAATGATCAGATGAAGAGAAGAAGCAAGATAACGAATTGAGAATGAAGGGGAAAGGGTCAATGTGTGATACAGAGTGAATGAGGAAAGATCACGACGGATAAAGGTACATTCTGCACGATTTAAATACACATACTGCGCGAATCACACATAACCATAGATATGAACAAATAAGTGTGGCGTGGTTTGTGATGGGGCGTGAAGAAAAATAGAATTCAAATAATTAAACTCTTAATCACCAATGTCAGAAGCAATGTTTACCCCTAGGTATTGCTCTCTCTTTTTCTTCCCCATCTCTCCCTCTTTCATTTTCTCTTTCTCTTTCTTTCTCTCTTTGTTGTTTTCAATTCAATCGTTCTCTGCTGTCAATGAAAAAATTCTTCAATACGCAAATATGAACCTTCTTAAGCTCAGAAAAACGCTTTATTTACAAACAATGGAACTATTCTGAAAAAAAAAGATAATCCACAACGCAACATCGCCGTTAACTTCAAAGATTTATTTCGTTAATTGAGAAGGATTAGATTCGAACTAGATTCCATCGGGAAGAGAGAGGATGTCACTCAACGTTTTGAGTTCTTCTTCATTGAGTCCCGAACGACGAATCCATTCATTGAGAGAGTCAGATGACCTCTGCAATCATTTCTTCTCTTCCATTCACACGAAAATGAACTTACAACCATCTGATTGATCTTATTCTTCGTTCGTTTCTTCAAATCTTCAGCATCATAATCTTCCAAAACTTCGTCATGAATGGCCTCAATGAGCAGTCATTTATATTGAACAATTGAACTACCAAAGAATTAATTGTTTCAATCTTGTCGTAGTTGATTTATCTTCTATGTAGTATTCATATTTCAATAATACCTTTGTGAGAATGAAGAGAACTCTCGGTGAATTCGTATTCGCCTCTCCCATAATAAATGGATTCATGCACTGTAAGAAGTGATAGAGTAAAGAAGTGATGAGAAGTTCTCACATCGATCAAATCCAGCAAGAAACAGTAGGCGATATCACATTCTTTCGATGCACCCGTTAGAGGAAACCATGAAAGGAAACGGAGCATAATCTGAAAGAACCACCTTTTCACCTATCACATTTTGTTATTAGCATTGATGTTAACTCTCCTTTTTTGGAACTAAAAATATCGAAAATTTTCATTTAGATGAAATATTGAGGTGAAATATCTATTTTACCTCGTTCATTCTTCCTATTCCGATGTCTTTCTCATTGCAGTTTCCGATAATTTTGATCACTGTCGAAACGGCATCTTCTGTGACAATAATGGAATCTTCTTGTCTCGCATCTTCTCTGTACATCAACTGGCAAACGAAATCAAGCGAAGACACCGCGATTTTCTTCCATTGGTCAAGATTCGATTCCTGAATGAAATAGTCAAATGCCAATGTGAGGGAGCACCAAAATGGAAATATGCTAGTGAAAAGAGTTTGGAGTATTGGAACGTCTGTATTTCCCCAAAAAAAAGTACAAATATGGAATCTACTTTCAAGTCCTTCTATAAAGTACTACCACTAGAACAAGGTTGAAGATCAACGTTGAATCGTAAGTATATACAATTCGGGGAAGTACAAAAGTACCAAAGAATATTTGTAATGGAACGAACAGCCATGAATCCGAATGAATTGGCAGCGATACGACGAATTGGATAAAGAGAATCATTGAGAGAATGGAAGAGAAGAGGAACGATTTGATCACGATATTCCAGTGCAAACTACAATAATTATAAGTCTCTCAAAGGATAGAATGAAGTCTAACCTCATCTGCATATTCAATAAGAATATTGACAAAACGGAGTCCCCAGTGTTTGTTACTGCACTTCTCGATAAGGGAAAAAGCGATTGGCATCATAGGATAGAGAATATTACAAATGGGGACTTTCTTCTGCAGAAAAACCTCTTATTTTCCGAAAGAGAACACTTAAAATATGCACCTTGAATAGACAGAGAATAATGCTGACGATGTTGTTAAGAAGACCTCCAGACTCTTCTGTTCTATTATTGTGTTCAATCTGAGGCTCCTGATGATAATCAGATTCTCATATTGTGAATAGGATCAAATCACTTACATAATCTCTCCTTGTCGTCTCCTTTTCTAATACGTCTTTCATCATTAATCCAATCTCATTTAGATGAGTCTCAGCGAGAATCTGAGATTTACAAAGATTTAAATAGTGCAATCAATCTAAAGCGACAAACGTCCGTTTCCATGACGAGGATACAGTATCCAACTTCCTTGATGCACGAATTCGTCAATTGTCTTTCCCTATCTTCTTCAATCAATTGATTCAGAGTTCTCCATAATCTAATCCACATCCTTCTTGGTTTCGTTATTGTGAGGCCACATTTGACAACATTGATCAAGACATGCAATTCTCCTACATACTTCTTCAGATTCTCAATGTTATTTTCACCGTCAATTTGTTCAAGGACAGTATCCGATAGTTCTAGAGTAATAGGTTCGAAATAACCTGAAGAAAAAAACACTAATTATTGGCCAGCCAACTTGGCCAGCCAACTTGGAAATAGTGTCCATTTCGAAATCAAGTCCCATGCGCTACTTTTGGCTTTCTTCACTCTTGAAGATTCATCCGTACCATAATCTGGGTGGTTGAAATTCAACTAAGAACTTGAGGAATTGATATTTTTGCTCACCATTTAGAGGAAATCGAAGTGCTCTTATGCACATTTTGATTAAGCTTCGCTTGAGTGACATTGCATTATCTGTCAATATATCACACAATCTATCGAATGAAGAAAGAAAGGAGCAGAAGAGAGGATGATGGACGGGTAGAGTTTCCATGACTGGATCCATTACTTTCGATATCTGCAAGAGGTAAGTTGATATAGATAATAGGGTCAAAATAAGTATTAACCAGAGATTGTGAATGAACGAATTCTTCACTCTGCACTGCACGAGCGAAGTCGTAGATTCCATTGAGAAGATCGACGAGAAAATTCTCAATTGAAGGATCAAACACATCTGATTATACACCTAATTTTTGATATTTGTCACTCGGATCATTCAATTCCAGATCAAATCGATAATAAATAAATAGATACCTCTGCATTACTCGGGCATTGACTGAGAGTAGCAATAAGCAGGGGCATCACACAATTGAAATTGGCAGCATCCTGAGGAAGGGAAATACAAATAAAGAGGATAAAAGTAATATCTCAACCTTAGTAGTGCCCTTCAGACTACAACAGAGGGCAGTAACTGCAGTTACAGTGAAGGAAATCATCTTTTCTTCGCTATCTCGTGATCCATCCAATGAATTCGAAGTAGAATCAGCCATATAGAAGATTGAAGATCTGGGATAGAAGGAGGCTTCTCCCGAATTACAGTGAGTACTGTAGGTAACGGTTATGGTATATTGGGAAGAGGGAGGAAGGGAGTGAGGAGTGATCCCTCACGGTCCACTCGAGAGGAGAGAATGAGGAATGAATGAAAAAGAAGTCAATGTTTAAAACGAGTTCTCTGTAAGAACGGGACGGGGGTGGCACAATGCTTCAAAGTGCTCCAATCGAGCTGAAATTTGTTATGGGTAGTCCCCAGGGGTCAGGTATACTTCTGGTAAAGTTTCATGATGATTCATGCATGTCATGCACGAAAAATAAATCTCAGCTTTGACCCTCATGTGATATACCATTCGATAGAGCATCAAAAGTTATTTCTAAAACTCGGTTTTCAGCCTTTTTGAACCAAGTATGGCTGATTTGCATGCAGAAAAGTCCATTTTTTGTAGGTTTTCGATTTTTAAAACAATGAAGAACTCATTTGCACCGGGATTTCTCAAGCTGATTCGGTGCCTATTTCCATGCTCGATTTTTTAAAATTTTAAAATCAGTGAAAATTGAGGACTAAAGTTGCGATTTTTCATGTTTTCTAGGACACATTCTTCGACGCAGGTTCGAGTCCGCCACTCTGCATAGTCTTTTGCCAGCATGCTTACTCATGCAAATGACAATTTTCGACGAGAATTTGCTTTTACTGTGCTCGTACAATGTTTTAACGTTGATAAGTCAATAATTCAGATGAAAATTTGGTCATAGCTTTGCGACGATTTTTCACATAAGGGTCCCCCCTTTGGTTTGGCAAGCCATCCAGATGAAGTGAAATATCCAAAGGGGGGACCCTTATGTGAAAAAAAAGTTTGAGAAGTATATCAAAAAAGTGATCTGAAAACTAAACAAAACACTTTCTCTACAACCTGAAAACTGGTGAAAAGCGAATTCTCGTCGAAAATTGTCATTTGCATGAGTAAGCATGCTGGCAAAAGACTATGCAGAGTGGCGGACTCGAACCTGCGTCGAGGAATGTGTCCTAGAAAACATGAAAAATCGCAACTTTAGTCCTCAATTTTCACTGATTTTAAAATTTTAAAAAATCGAGCATGAAAATAGGCACCGAATCAGCTTGAGAAATCCCGGTGCAAATGAGTTCTTCATTGTTTTAAAAATCGAAAACCTACAAAAAATGGACTTTTCTGCATGCAAATCAGCCAAACTTGGTCCAAAAAGGCTGAAAACCGAGTTTTAGAAATAACTTTTGATGCTCTATCGAATGGTATATCACATGAGGGTCAAAGCTGAGATTTATTTTTCGTGCATGACATGCATGAATCATCATGAAACTTTACCAGAAGTATACCTGACCCCTGGGGACTACCCATAAAAAATTTCAGCTCGATTGGAGCACTTTGAAACATTGTGCCACCCCTATCGGGGCCTGTCCCGTTCTTACAGAGAACGCGTTTTAATCACGATATCGTGAAGAAACGATTGCAAAATTAGAAAGGTATGTTTTTGTGAGCAGAATGAAATGTCTCATTTTCTCAACGAGTTCTTTTCTGTCGACTCTTGGCTAGATAGTCCTCCTATAATATTGGGTTGCGGGATGGCCTTATTATTGCACAGACTGTACAGAAGAGGTCTCAGGCGTTGGTGGTGGGTTTTCCCCTGGGATAAGCTCACAATTCGAGAAAGAGCCACAAATAGACAGACAGGAAAAGAATTCAAAAATATCCAAGTATTACACTTTATTTACAAACACTCACACAAATGTGACAAGAGGTAGACGAGAGTGTATAGGGAGTATCACAATTAATATAATTATTATGTTAGTATTGAAGAATACGAGTTAGACCATCTGAGGAAGGGGATAAATACCCATTGAGGAAGGGGAATAATTGCACGATTGATTGATTATCTCGAGAATAGATCAGAATTGTCCACATAGCATACACGATGCATCAAGTGAGAATGAAGAAGATGATAAAGCTGATTGACGAGAACATCTAAATTAATCACTTTAATTATCATCCACATTGAGATCTACATGATCTATTAAGATGAACCCCCCCATGCCACACTATTATTTATACTGCAGAAAAGCCTATTCGATATGGATTTTCTTCGTTCTCAAATGGTTATCAAGGGAAGTTTCATGACAATCTTCACGAAATGAGAAGAGTCGATCTAGGTACATTTCAGACAATGAAATTACCTGTGAGTTAATGGGCAACATGATGCAAGTTGAGAGCATTCTTGGAAGAATGGAGGACAATGAGAAATGATAGGAAGAGATGATGAATGATGACACTTAAAAAGAGAAGATAATGAATATGAGAGGGGAAGGGAAGGACTAACCTCAGGATCAGAGAAATCACATGATTCATTCATAAGACATTCTCCATATTCGATAGCTACATTCTGAGCAAGGATAAACGAGTGCTGAACGATAGAATTGATTAATCAGTTGTAGATGGTATAGAATGATATTGATTCTATGTACAAATGACTTCTTATTCCACAGATATAGTGTACCTGTTGACAGGGAGACATTTGATTGAGTGCATGTCTCTCTCGTGAAGTTGCTTCCATTAAACATACTGAGAGGGCTGCACACCAATCAGTCTGAATTCACTTATCTATCAATCACGAAGATTTCTTTTCCATGTATTCGAATTGTTCAATCAAACTAACCCCAGTAGTACAATTGTCCTTCTGTGGAATATCTCTCTGAATGGGAATAGGAGGTAATCGATTTCTCCTTGGAGGGGCTACTGCATGAGGGACAATAATTCTATTGGGTGGAGATGAAGAATGATTATTCTCAGGATGGGAGAATGAAGAAGAGGAATAATCAAGAGGAGAATAGGCTGATTCATCCTCTGTTCTTGTCCTAATAACAAGAATCTTCGGTTTCTTTGTATGACCCATTCTATTCTTCTCTTCTCCTTTATAATTTTCTTCTTTTTCAATTCTCTCAATATCCTTGATTGTCGGTAGTTTAGGAGGAGCTCTTCTTATTTCACTTTTCCCTCTCCATTCAAATTTTGTCTGAATGGGAGAAGGAAGAACTTGGAAGTTTGCTATTCTCTTGAGAGAGAAATCTTCCTTCTTATCTTCTTTCAATGGAGTATGAGAGAGTGATATCATAGGGGCATTGAATAGATTCAAATCCATTCCATTCCATCCCTTCTTCGGTTCATTTTCACTCGATAATCGATAAGGGAATTTAGTGTGTTCCTTTTCCATTCCCAATATATCAATACTCTTCAATATTTCCTTTTCTTCCTTAGTTAATCTTACTCGAGGAGGAGCTCTTCTCACTTCTTCTCCCATTCGAATCTTTCGAAGATCATAGAATCTCACTTTCTTATTCATTTTCATCTTTAGATGATCATAGAATCGTTCTTTCCTTCTCAATGAAGAATCAATTGATGGAGTGAGATTGAAGAATGCTGAAGGATCAAGAAGAGGATCAATTGTTGATGAAGAAGGAGAAGGAGAAGTATCCATTGATATCGACGAAGGAATGGGAAATGCCTCTGATTCATTTCTTGATTCCATGGATACTGTAGTCGTCTCAGGAGTAATGGGAATGATTACTGTAGTGGGAAGAACGGTAGTGGCTGATTCGAGAGGAATAACAGAAGTCATTGGTTCAGGAATCGATTGAGGATTGATTATGGGAGTGGGGAGAGATGGATAAACCTATAAGAACATATTTTGATCCCTTCTAAATCTAATGATTAACCTGTTCTACTTCATCATCATCTTTTCTATACATCCAAGTGCTATCCTTTCCTGTTTCTCCATCAACCAACGAAGTCACTTCTTTCTGCTTACTCAATGGCTTCCCATCCACCTATAATATTGAATTATACAATAATCCTTTCTAAACGAAGAACAATAAATGAAAACTAACAATTTCTAGTAGTCGTAGTAAATCTCTTGCTTTTCTTGAGAAAACAATCAGTGGTTTTCCCTCTCCTTTTACTATATCTCCCAGTATCACAGGACGCATGTCTTTTCTTGAATTAACCCATTATTAATATCATTTTATGATATACTTCTACCGTATTCTCTCCGAAATGAGGGACTTTGTTCTGTTTCCAAGTACTGCTCGAGGAGAATATCGATTGAAGAGACCAATTTCTTCTAGAATCAAGACTCCGACGTCTGCGTCCTCTCTGGAAAAGAAGGACTACTGTAGATGAGAGATCATTGATTGATTCCCACTTTGTCATTCCAGTCATCAATGCTTTCTGAGTGTTCAATCTACATTTAGTTATGGCTCCATTCAGGAAAGCAAGAGCTCTTTGGAATGAAATACCGATTCCAGATCGAAGTACTCGAGATGTACATCTGAAGAGAATAATGAGGGTATACCATTTCATTTTCAGAGATTAAATATTGCAAGTGAAAGAGTTGTAGAAAGGGATGAATAGATGGTATCAAACAAACTTCTGTGACGAGATACAACAGTCGACAAGAGAGGAACAATCAGTACATGAGCAAGCACTTCCATTCCAACATGACTGCAATTGAAAAGGATTCAAGATTATTCCATCTAATTATTGTTCTTCTCATTGGTTCTCGGGTTACTTTTATCTATTGGATAGATGAAATGGAACGGGATGCGTGACCCCATAACAAAGTGAATACAGTAATGAACTTGTCAATCGAGTAGTCTCAATCCTCTCCCTTTTATAGACCGCATTCCAATTCTCATTCTCTACTTTCTCATTCTCTCAATCCTCAGATCGCGTACTAAGATTACATCCATTCACCTATTTTTTTCTTCGTTACACGTGAATGAAACATCATTAGAAACAATGCAAATATTGATGATTATTAGTTTGTGTAAACACATATTTGAAGAAAGAAAGCTATTCACATCCATAATATCTTATCTTTCTCACAATGAAAAGCCTTCATATTTTTTCTGATCCTGATTTCTACTACATCCGGTGATTTCTACATGAATATTCTATCTAAATATATATTCTAGACTTTTAGATAAATAGGTGGTAATTGAGCGAAATGGGGGAACACACGGGGTCATCTTTCTATTTCAGATGTTATCGTCTATCGGAATGTAATAGCTGACTCTTTGACCCAAAGAGAGAGAAAGAGAAGGGGACAAACCTTCTCTGAACTCTTCTTATCCAGACAACTCGCTTGTAGATAATCAAGCTTCTTGTTCAACACTTCCAGTTTATAAACTTCCTCAAGAGATCAAGAGATATTGAATGGGTTATAATCTACATAAAGTACAGTACCTCAGCAAGCTTACATGAATCGACGAGTAATTGAGAAGGAAGACGAAGTTCCCTCTCTCCACACCATTCAAGTGAACATGATTCATGAGGAATCTGAATGAGAATAGGAATTGAATGAGAATGAAGATAATCAGTATGAATTAGTACCATTGCATTGGCATGAAGGATGAAGAATGGAAGGATAAGGGAATATCCAAGTGAATTCATTCTTGCTCCCATCATAGACTCATAATGAAACAGCTTATATGAAGGGAGGATTTAGTGTGCTGTGGGGCGGAAAAGAAGAAGAACTCACTCTCGAAAAGGAAGGAGAGGGAGGGAGGGATAGCATCTCCCTCCCTTCCATTTCCATCCTGTCAGAGAGAGAGAGAATAGACTATCCAGAGAAACCGTTACTCATTCAGGCATCTATGTCTTTCCAATTATAACTCTCATTAGCTTTGCACAATAAAAAACAAATTTCTTCTATTTTCGTGAAAGATTTTCGAAGCATTGTAGACAGAGATGAATCATTTATTTACCATACGATGTCTTCGAATTCATTTTCAGAAAATAATTTTCAAACTTCAAATCACTGTTCTCATTATCCAATTGTATTGTAACACGAGCGATATAAATTTACTTCATTTATTCCAAATACTTCCCAAAATACATTGTACTCGGGATCGGGAAATATATGAAGAATACTCGAGAAAACCGAGAGGGGGACAACCAATTCACCAGTTGGATTCGGGGCCTGCTTATACATTGGAATGCTACACTACTAATCAATATACAAGTAGGAGCTAGAGACTGGGGGACGAATCTAGGCCTAGTGAGGGATTCAACTAGAGAACTCATGTCTATGACAAGAGTATCTAGAGGGGGGAAGATGGTACAAGAGATGGATTCCGATAGAATAGACATCCATAACAATCGAGGAGAACTATGCTCAACTCGGACACGATATGACTATCATCTGATTACGGTAGATGAAAAGGATCATCGATCGAGACAATGGACTGAAGTGGAGTGATAACTACAGCACTGCAACAAATCACTATCGACTAATAAGGAGTGGGGTCGATCGATCCAAACTATACAGATACAGTACACCCGGATGGAAGGGAGAGTACGGTAGAGGTCATCTATTGATGGTGTAAGATGAAGAAGAAGGGGAGGAGGGGGGGGGAGGGGTACAGGTTCGGCACCGGCATTACCAACTTCTTTCACGCGATGTATCCTATCTCTAACCGTCTGGCACAAGAGAAGACTCCCGATACCGAACCTACTGGGGGGGGGGGGTGATACAACTCGCACCAAAGTGGGGATGAAGCACTCGTTAAAGAGAGAAACTATTGTGGCAGTACTTCCTGAGGGGAAGGGGAACTACAAAGAGTGAAAAGATAGTATGAAATACAATATGAAAAAGGATTAGAAGGGAAGGGGGGAGGGGGAAAGGATGAGAAGGGAAATACACGATAGATAGGAAGAAGTAAAACAACTCAACAGTATCTCTTACTTACTAAGGGATAAATATATGATAGTAGATAACTCCTGAGGATGAAGTACAAACAATGCGTGTAACCAATAAAGGAGAGGGAAGGGGAGGATGTAGTAGAGTGAATGATTCGAATGAATCCAAAAGGGAACAAAGAGGGAAGTTGTGGAAGGGTGCTACATTGCAGCGAGTACTGTGTACAATATTTACAAACACTGATCTTGGTTTCTCTCCATCTGGCTATCCGAATGCTAGTTGAGCAGGTTTAATTTACAAATAGATCTACCACCACGAATTGGAAAGGGTAGGGGAACGGTCATTGATGATATACATGATACGCAATGCACACTAGTATTTACACGTTAGAACAGTAGAGAACGAGAGGGTACATGGGACTTACAAAAGGGATTCTTAGCAGAGAAGGGAAGAGGGAAGGGAGAAGGGAAGGGAGAAGGGAAGGGAGGAGGGGTGGGGGAGGGAGGTGGAGATAACACGTAGCATTATTAGATTGTACAAGCCAGGACGGAACACGCATCGAAGAGAAAAGAAGAAGAAAACGAATGGAAGGAAACAGATAAGGGGGAGTGAACTACTTGAATGAAGAAGATCAATCAGATGGTTCAATGATCAATGGAGGGCAATGATAGAGAAAACCGAGATAACAGAACAAAGGAAGACTCCATAGAATGGAAGAGGGAGGGGAGAGGGGAAGGAGGGGATCACACGTTGACTTGAGCTTCTCTCATCTCATTGAATGAATCAACTCTTGCGACAGCCGATTGGCAGGAGAGAAGGGATGAAGAAGGGAAGGATGCATCCATGGATGATCCCCCTGCCAGAGAGAGTGCTCCCTCCGAACAACGTCTGCAATGAGATATATTCAATTAGATATGAAATGAATAGATGCATTACCTATCAGGAGGAGGAGATGGGAAGAGAGAAGGAATGGTAATATTCCTTGGAGGAGAAGGTGAAGGAGTATTCTCATCTCCTTCGACTAATCCATTCACTGCCATTCGTGATACAATGGCAAAGTGTTCACTCATCTCGTGTACATCACGGGCAGAATCATTCCTGAATCATAACAATTTATTCATGTCATATTAAAGTCGTCCAATATTTTCCCAACTGAATAAATGAATATCATCTATTCACCTGAATAACATGCTGGGAGTCTGCAATCGAGTAGCCGGTGCACCACGAGTAACCCATGGATGAGAAAGCACCTTAATACATTACATTGATTAGATGAACATTATGATGAGAAAAAGGGATAGAAATCTTACCTGTTCAGCAGTGAGTCTCTTTCTTGCATCTCTAACGAGAAGGGACGATATAAGATGTTTAGCCAGATCGCTAACTTCATCCCATTCTTCTTCGGGGAAATCATAATATCCACTCTGGATACGACCGAATAGAATCTTCTGACAGTCGTCACACGGCTCTCCCTACAACATAATTATATTGCATCATCTATTATTCAATCCCATGCATCTCCATCTATCAATCCCCCTAATCACTGATTGTATCATCCATTGGCCACTACGTCATCATCTCTTCTCCCCCCCCCCCTCCCTCCTCCCCTCCTGATCTCATCTAATACACATTCCCGTCTGTCCTTCCACACGTGACGTAGCTCGATCACTTGGACCAAGTCACATCTTCTCCCTTTTCTCTCTTTATCTCCCTTTTCTCTCTTTATCCCCCTCTCTCTCTCTCTTCTTCTCATCTATCTTGTTCACTGATCAATTCACATCGATCACCTCTCTCTCGTTTTTCTCTAACAGTCAAACCCTAACTGCTATTCGCACGCTATTCGGACAACTTCCTCGTTTCCTCTTATTCACTCCCTTCGTCTTCCTCCTCTTTCTCTTACCTGATTCCATCCACAGTTGTCACTTTCACAGTCTCCTCCATAGAAAGGAGGGTATCCACACAGCATGATATACACGATAACTCCGAGAGACCACATATCACATCTCTTATCGTATTTGAGTGATTCTCCCACGAATGCATCCACCACCTCGGGAGCCATGAATTCAGCACTACCACAAGGAGAGGACAGCTATAATTACATTATTATATATAAATAGTTGAATACTTCTTCTCACATCAGGTTCAGAAGCGACAGAAGTGAGTCTAGGAGGGGAAGAAGGGACGGCCTTACTAGCCAGATCGAGATCACATAATTTGACAGGAGATACTCGATCAGCATCTGTACACAGAATATTCTCTGGTTTGACATCTCGATGAGCAATGCCTACAAGAGAGAGAGATAGATGGATGAAGGGGGGGGGGGGAAGGGAAGGGAGACTCACCATGATCATGGAGGAATTTGAGTGCAGTAGCAATATCCTTCGTGACCATACATGCCTCTGCTTCAGTGAATGCTCCCTTCCTCTGGATATGATTGAGAAGAGGACCACCTCTCATCTTCTCGAATACGAGATAGAATTTATCCTCGTCTTCGAACCACTACAATCGTCCATTTCAATTCTCTCTCTTCCCCTCCTTTTCTTCTTCTTCCTCACTCACATCAATCAATTGGACGATATTTTGTTGTCCTGCACATATTCTGAATGTGTCCACTTCTCTCATAATTCGAGCACGAGAATGTCCTGATTTGTTCTGAAATATATCAATCTCTCCATTATTCATCCTAATAATATCTAGTTAGAGGAGGGGAGATGGAATCATCTGATGGATGCTCACCTTATCCACCACCTTCACAGCCATTTCCATTCCTGAACTCTTCTGTGTGCATGTCTTCACTGATCCATACGCCCCACAACCAAGAGATTCCGATCCCATTGAGTAGAAATCTGCAAATACTTATTTATACAAATAGATGACCTTCTCACTTTTTATGTACGTAATCGTATACCGGCAACCCCGTCTTTGCATCGTAATATAAGTACTTCTGTATCCACCTTTAGTCATCACACCAATCGGATCTCCTTTCCCCTCTCTATCCATCCGAGATTACACAAGCTGTTCGCACACTCACTTAGTCACCCCTCCCCTCCCCTTCTTTTTCCATGATCATTCTGACAGACGAAGGATGACATCAGAAAGAGAAAGAGAAATGAAATTGCGAAAGCTCATTCTTCCTTCTTCAACCATTGCAATAGGAATGGTGAAACGGCTATACAGTATTACGAAAGGAGAAGAATGGAAGAAGAGAAGTAATCTATCAATACCTTGGAATGAGCAGTTCTTGCTTCTTGATTGTGTTCTCTTCCTTCTCAATCCATTACCCATAGTCATGGTCATCTTCATGGGTACTAATTGAGATAGTGTTTCATCCACTTCACTAGCTCCCTCTTCTTCTCCATCACTATCCCATCCTCCTACCATGAATCCCTCCGAGGGACGAGAATGGGCCGACACTCGTCTTCTGCAATACAATATATCATATCACGAGTACTAATATCAAGTTGAATAACTAATTATATTCCCTCTACCTTAAAATTGATCAATCAATCGGGCAGAAATTCTATTTTCTCTCAAAGTGAATGAAATGGAAGAGGAATGGACTAGCACAAAAAGGGATGAATAAACGAAAATGGTGGAGTCGAGGGACGAATCTTCTATGGGATGAATCAACAATCCCTCTCTATTTCTATCCCAATCGTTTCATAATCCAATCCAAGTATAAACAAGCCACTCGTTTCTTCATCCTCTATCATATTTCTCTATCTATCTAAATATAGTGTAATATTGTATCATAAACACCGTCATTCTTCGGTAATATTTCATGATATCACACAGATCATCAAAATGCATGTACATATGTGCAATTACCCCTCCCACTCCTACTCATTCTGTTGTGATCCTTTCTACGTCGACAGATCGTTCGATGTCAGATAGAGGGAGAGAGAGAGAGTATGGGACGAGGGTGATAACAGAGATAACTCTCCCTTCTCGTGCTTTCTATTCAAACGCACGATTGAGTGAGTCAATGAGTGAGGAATGAACAACCAATGGAAAACACGACCAATTCGATCAATATTGAAGATTGGCAGAGTAGATACGAGTAGTTGATACCTGCTAGACATGAATCCGTTCTCCTCGTCTTCTGGATATTCCCCCTCGCTGAGTCTCGACTCGTCTGCAATACAGACAATGACTCTCTCCATCCTATCCCATATCCCCCCCCCCCTTCCTCTCCTCCTCTCCCCTTCTAGGTCTGTCACAAGACCGTGCGATTGTGCCCCCATACATCTAGGGGTCAAAGAGGTCCCCTTTCCCCTTCCCCTTCTCTTTCTTCCATCATTCGAATGGCCCGCCACATGTTAATGAGGCACTGTCCAGAGAGGGAGGAGAAAGAAAGGGACGCATAAACAAAGAACATTCGAGAAAGTTTCCCGTCCTCTCCATTCCTCTTCTCTTCACAATTTCCAGAACTTTCTCTCACGTGATCGGTCTATGATCTGTTTGTCAAACCCCTTTGAGAAGGTTGATAATCATTGGGAGTGGAAAAGATCAAGCCTCTCTGTCTGTCTCTTCCTTTACTATCACGAGTCTTTTCCTTCCCTCTTTCCCTTCTGTCCTTCTTCCCATCATCTTTCTCTGCACGTGGTCGTCTACTCTCACGTGAGATACCCTCTCACTCCTCTTTTTATGTCTCTCTCTCTCCTCTTTTTCACCACCCAAACACAGTACACTGCAATGGCTACTCGGACAGAGATCGAGAAGGGACTCAAGGACAAAGAAGGACATAAGGGATCAGCTAGTCTCCATATGTCAATCCACCAAGACTAATTGGTACCTTCAGTGGGCACTCATCCAAATAAAGAAAATTCCAACGTTCAAATAGACAAGTGGAAAAGTTCGTACCATTCTCGTGATCTTCATCAAAGTAGAACATTGTCGATGAGTTGTTACACAGGCTGTTACGGGACTGCGAGGGGGAAGGAGGGACGCCTTCCACCAAGGATGCACCTGCAATACATTCACTATCACTATTGTAATAATAGACTATTGACCAACTGATTGACGGTTATTATCGAACTAAGAAAGAGGCGACTGATAACAATTAAGCCGTTAACCTTATTTACTCGGCCTTATCTATCTCGGTAAGTGTTATGGCGCTGTACTTATGTTTTCGATCCGATTATATGCCTATGCGGGGGATAATGGCTGCGTAGGCAGACATATTGTATATTAGTTAGAGAATGGGAAGAGAAATGAGAGCCGAGCACCGAAGGAAAGATTGCTATATTTATAAGAACGGAAATGATAAGGAAAGAGATAGCAGACAGAGAGGAAGCACGAGTGTTTGAGAAATGAGCAGAGAGAAAGTGGAAAAGAGTGAGATAGAGGGGAGGGTGAGGGAGTGCACAACACACAGAGAGCGCAGCGTGACACTATGGCAGACAAATCTTGTGACCGTGCCCAGTCTACAAGGTTACTTCCACAACATTCTACCAAGCGAACACTCTTCTCGAGGATCATTTGAAAAAAATTAATGATGAAAATAAAATGAAACGCAGAGTTGAAAAGTGATGATATGTTTGTCCAGAATATAATCCGTCGACAACAGTTGATATAAAAACAACAAGTAGAAGGATATAATTTGATATCAAGAACTTGCCTTTAGGGAAGCAATGGCAAATCGACCGAAGCGAGAGTGCACAATTGCTCTTGAGATAGGCAAGCCAGGCCGCCTTCTCCGATGCGCAAAAGAACACTGAAATTCCATTGAATGATAATTATTATAACAATCTATGCAGTTATACAGCGTCTACAACTTCTGTCACAGAAAAAAAGCTTACGACAAAGATCGACTATCTCCGAGAACCGGATATCGAACAATGTTAGGGCAGTAAGCACGAACATCGTCCATATGGCACTACTTCTTTTTTTTTTCTTTTAAAATGTTATCGGTGGCATTTTAGGCTATTCGAACCCAAAAAAATGGAAAAGTAAAACATGAAAAAACCCGATCCAAACATGCAGAAAACTTGAATGACATGTCAAAAATTTCCAAATTGTACAGTTCACTAGATCACTAGTAATGTGCACCGATACACCCGTACGCTATTTACCACAATGTGTGTGCTTTTTCTCAGCGAAGCGGTCCTACACAGAAGTGCCTCAGTCAGAAATGCAGAAATTTACCGTATTTCTTGACTTTGTCATCACACTCATTCAAATCTTGAAATGTTGGATCCGCAAGTCTTTTACACGTCATGCTTTGTACATTTGCCTTATTTATTTTTGTATAATTAGATATTCTTTTCAGGTCCATCTCCTTAAAAACTACAAAAATGGCGTCCGTTCCAGTGTGCGTTTTAACACTCTCAGCTCCTTTCGAAAATATGATGACAAAGAATAATTATTTTTTTTACAGTGCGAAAGATGAGAAGGAGAAGAAGAACGAAGCTCTTGCTACCGCGATTCTGAAGGACAAGTCGAAGCCCAACAGACTCATCGTTGATCAAATCGAGAAGGATGACAACTCCGTTGTCGCTCTCTCACAGGCCAAGATGGACGAACTCGGACTCTTCAGGTATCATTATATGAATAGATCGAGGGCTGATTGGAGTATTTGAAGAGGCGATGCCGTGGTTCTCAAGGGAAAGAAGAGAAAGGAGACTGTCTGCATCGTCCTGGCTGACGAAACTTGTACAAACGATAAGATCCGAATGAACAGAGTTGTTCGACACAACCTCAGAGTTCGCCTCGGAGACGTCGTGAGGTGAGCAGTTCTTCGTGATATTACATATAAGGTTCGAGAGAAAAGAAGGTGGAAGTCTGCTATCATTTTTTCATCGATACAACTCTCGAATATTGTACATGGATAGATATATCTTTCCAATGCGTCATGAACGGAAATCTTCAGCAAGTGCTTGAGTTTTCTACTTTGAAGCTAACATTTTAGCATCAACGCGGCAACTAATGTTCCGTACGGAAAGCGCGTGCACGTTCTGCCCATAGACGATACGATCGAAGGACTTACAGGAAACATCTTTGAGGTATTTCGAAAACATTTAACAAGGTAAAGACAAAAATTTTTTTCTTAGGCATTCTTGAAGCCCTACTTCGTCGAAGCATACCGCCCTCTTCACAAGGGTGATATATTCACGGTTAGCGCTGCAATGCGCACCGTGGAGTTCAAGGTTATCGAAACCGATCCTTCCCCGTCTTGCATTGTCGCTCCCGACACGGTCATCCACTACGAAGGAGAGCCAATCAAGCGTGAGGAAGAGGAGGAGAACATCAATGATGTCGGATATGACGATATTGGAGGAGTTCGCAAGCAGCTTGCTCAGATCAAGGAGGTTTGATTATGCTCCTGATGAAATAGTTTATATTTTTATTTTCAGATGGTTGAACTGCCTCTTCGCCATCCGCAGTTGTTCAAGGCTATCGGTATTAAGCCTCCTCGTGGAATTCTTCTTTTCGGCCCTCCTGGAACCGGAAAAACTCTGATCGCACGCGCCGTTGCCAATGAGACTGGAGCCTTTTTCTTCCTTCTCAACGGTTTGTTTTTTTTTAAATTGGTGATTAATATTGTTATATTTGCAGGACCCGAAATCATGTCTAAGCTCGCCGGAGAATCGGAGTCTAACCTGAGAAAAGCCTTTGAGGAGTGCGAGAAGAACTCTCCCGCAATCCTATTTATTGATGAGATCGATGCTATCGCTCCCAAGCGTGAGAAGGTAAATTTCAATTTATTATAGTGATATCATTTTGTTATTCAGACTCACGGAGAAGTGGAGCGTCGTATCGTCTCCCAGCTTCTCACTCTTATGGATGGTCTCAAGCAGCGCTCTCATGTTGTTGTCATGGCGGCCACCAATCGCCCCAACTCCATCGACGCTGCTCTCAGACGCTTCGGTACGTATTTTTGATCCAGTTTAGTTTATGCGATGTGGGTAAAATACCAATGAGAATGTTGTAGGCCGCTTCGATCGTGAGATCGACATTGGAATTCCCGATGCAGTTGGAAGACTCGAGGTTCTCCGCATCCACACCAAGAACATGAAGTTGTCCGATGACGTCGATCTCGAGCAGGTGAGATTGGTTAAGTTGGGAGATCGAGATTACACGGCTATTCAGGTCGCCAACGAGTGCCACGGCTACGTCGGTGCCGACTTGGCATCTCTCTGCTCTGAGGCTGCTCTCCAGCAGATCCGAGAGAAGATGGAGCTCATCGATCTCGAAGATGATACTATCGATGCCGAGGTTCTGAATTCGCTGGCCGTCTCCATGGAGAACTTCAGAGTGAGTTCGGAATAAATTGCATTAGTTAATCGGATCGTTCATCAGTTCGCGTTGGGCAAGGCCGCCCCTTCGGCTCTCCGTGAGACCGTTGTGGAGACTCCCAATATCACCTGGACCGACATCGGAGGACTCCAGAATGTTAAACGCGAGCTTCAGGAGCTCGTTCAGTATCCTGTCGAGCATCCTGAGAAGTACCTCAAGTTCGGCATGCAGCCTTCTCGCGGAGGTGAGCTAATATGTTTTTGATTTTTGATTAATTCACGATTAGCGTACTGTAAAACCGTTGATGCTATTTTGGCATTTTTGGTATCGAATACGCTGAAATTTAATCCGGTTACGTTGTACAATAGTTCTCGATTTTTTTATCGTTGACATCTGATCAGCTGGAACATTCTAGTTCTATTCTACGGACCTCCTGGCTGCGGTAAGACTCTTCTCGCCAAGGCTATTGCACACGAGTGCCAGGCCAACTTCATCTCGATCAAGGTATTCCGTGACTAATGTATTTTTTAAATTAAATTGTTTTTTTTAGGGCCCTGAGCTCCTGACGATGTGGTTCGGAGAGTCTGAAGCGAACGTACGAGACGTGTTCGACAAGGCTCGTGCCGCTGCTCCCTGTGTTCTCTTCTTCGACGAGCTTGACTCGATCGCCAAAGCTCGTGGTGGATCAGTCGGAGACGCTGGAGGAGCTGCCGATCGTGTCATCAACCAGATCCTTACGGAGATGGACGGAATGAACAGCAAGAAGAATGTGTTCATCATCGGAGCCACAAACAGACCCGATATCATAGACTCTGCCATCCTTCGTCCCGGTCGTCTCGACCAGTTGATCTACATTCCCCTGCCCGATGAGGCATCTCGTCTCCAGATCTTCAAAGCCAACCTCAGAAAGACTCCCATTGCTCCTGATGTCGACCTGACTTTCCTTGCCAAGAGCACAGTCGGTTTCTCCGGAGCTGATCTCACTGAGATTTGCCAGAGGTGTGTCTTTCAATTATATGTAGGGCTTTATGTTATTGTGTTCCGCACATTTTAAGAACCCTGTGAACGCAAGGCCTCAATGAGTTTGTTGTCTTCGTTTTGAAGATAACTTTCTTTGACGGGTTCTTCAATGTTCTCTGTGTGTCATAAATGTGCCAGAGCAATTGTGAGATTTTTCACCCATGTTTTAATTTCGGTCCAGAAGTCTGATCAGAGTTAAAACAAATTCAAAATTTCCCAACAATCTTCGAAAGGGTGTTTTTGGGGTTGGTTGATGACTGCTCATATTTCTATTCTAAAACATATTTTGCAGAGCCTGCAAGTTGGCTATCCGTGAGTCAATCGAGAGGGAGATTCGTCAAGAGAAGGAGCGCCAGGAGAGACGCGCCAAGGGAGAGGAGCTTATGGATGATGATGCCCAGGACCCCGTGCCTGCTATCGTCAGAGCCCACTTCGAGGAGGCAATGAAGTTTGCTCGCAGATCCGTCTCGGACAATGATATCAGAAAGTAAGCATAACAAGTGTTTCGTTTAAAATATGGCTGTTTGCAGGTACGAGATGTTTGCCCAGACCCTTCAGCAGCAACGCGGATTCGGAAACAACTTTAAGTTCCCCGGAGAGCAGCAGAACGCTGCTGGTCAGCCCGCTGCCCAGCCTGCTGCTAATGATGATGATGACCTCTACAGCTAAATTTTTCTGTAAAATTCTTGAGATTGTTTTCGTAAATTATGGCCTATTTATTTGTAAAGAACCATTAATATAACAACCCTGTGCATTGTGTGATTCACACATTCAACCCCCCTGTAATCATACGAATTGTCTTCCACGCTGGGTTATCACAGCTGTGCAGGTGTTTTGCATGTAAAAATGTTCATAATACCAGAAGAATAAACCCAAAATTGTATTATTTACTCTTGCCGTTGCATTCACACATTGGAAAGGGTTTATTTTTCGAGACTGCTGCGAAAAGCAATGGAAATGAAAAGACTACGCTGATGTCGTTCTTCCGGGGACATTTTTTGTAGCTGCGTACTTTCGCACTATTCGTATTAATATACGACAAAGACCCCCCATTTCATTTGAGCCGAATGGTTTAGACGATCTATTGGGTGTGTGCGTGCGAGAGAGGGGCCTACTTATATGTGATTGAACGGTATAACTGTAATCGATTCTTAAAAGACGAAGACGTAAAGTTAAATAGGGATTTATTGGTATCAATTTACACAATGAGAGTTATGTGAGTGTTCTATTGTCTGCCTTTGAGTCCTGAGAAAGCTCCGAAAAGTGAAGATAGGAAATTAGATTCCTTTCCTAGACCTCCTTCAATAGTCTTATTTCCAGCATTGATCTTATTATCCAATACAACTCCATCCTTGGCCACTCCGAATGTTCCTCCTCCTCCGAAATCAGAATTATTCACTATTGCATTCGCATCATCTGTAAGATTGTCGTCAGTAATTGCAAGAATTTACTAAAAGTATTCTTCGAGAGATATCTATTTAGTCGTACCTTTGACCAAGAATGTTCCATTTCCCACAGTGAACGTCGTGTTTCGCTTTGCACCGTTGCCCAGAATATTCACATTCTGCATTTATAGTTTTCAGAATTATCATTTTCGCCAAATTTGAATTAAATGTTTCACCTGATCGACATTAACATTCGTTGTACCATCAGGATTCTTTCCGAACGAGAGATTACCGAAGAGAAGAGGAATGGAGAATGTATTGCCTGCCAAGAGAAGGATTACGCTAGATATACAACAGTACCATAGATAACAGCCGAATGCTTACCCTGACAGAGGAATAGAGGGGCAGAAAGAAGAAGAAAGAGGTAGAGACGCTCCATCGAAAGAACTCACCAATGGAGGGAAGAGATCAAATGATATGGGAAGAGATGAGATACACTGATCTACCCAGCAGGACCAGAGGGGAGAGGGAGAGGGAAGATCTCGATCTATGACATTGAACCCATTCAAGAATAGATCATAACAACCAGAGGGTATCTCGATTGGAACATGTTTCATCCTTGCACAATAATAAGGTAACAGCGGTGCATCAACTAACAAGTCAATAGGATGATGGAGAGACGAATCCGTTAGTCGATCAATAAATAGAAACGACAGGCTGCCTACTACGATAGAATGGAAAAGATACTCGTATAGATACAATCAATCAATAAACCTCAATCAAGCTACTATGGTTGAGAATACAAAGATGATACTCGTAATGCAAAAGAGACAGAATATAAAAAAGGAAGGAATCGATATCAACCGAAAATAAGGACTAGATCGGAATTGAAAGTGTCATAATATGCAAAGTTGGAAAGATGGAGTGTGTTAATGTGTGAGTGAGTGGATGGAAAGATTCATGTTGAGGAGATTGAGATGGAAGAGATGGAGAGAGAGAGAGAGAGGTCGTCTCAAGATGCTTTCTTACTCTTCGATGATGATGATGATGCCACTTTCAGCTTCTGACGGATGAGATAGCACAACTGGAATAATTATAATAAGATAAAAGGATAGGATATATGGTGGATACCTGATCATAGAATTCCTGTCTTCCCTGAGTTGATTCGTGATCGATCTGATCTCCAGGAGTTATTTTCATCTCTGATGATGACGACCCGAATTTAGTGAGTCTCAAAGAGGAACATTATCTTTAGTTACTATCATTTATTAGATATCGTTTCTTGTGCTACCAAGCTAACCGTGAATAACCATTGTTAATTAGCTCAATATATAAAACAAGCAACACAATAACCGTTTGTCCTGCTAATATGAGTATTCCCTGGAGAAACGAACAAGACATTCCAATTTGAATAATCTCAATATAGTTTAGCTTCCCTTCGTGATGATGCATCTCTATCTTATTCCCCACCTCCCATCGCATTTTCTCCATTAGTCAGAATATTAAGTTGGCTTCAGTTGAGAGAGGAGGAAGAAGATGGAAAGGAGAGGGCTAAGCAAGAGATTGAATGACGTCATTGATATTGACTGTATCCATGGATCATCCCTTCCTTCTCTCCTCATTCCTTATATTCTTTTTTTCTATCAGTACACACTTCCGAATCTTGGTCTCTTCATTCTTTCTCATATATAATCCCTTGGATGACCTCAATCCCTCTTCTTATCATCTCTTCATAACTCATGGGTGTGACTTTAAACAGGGAGGAAATACCTTCTACGAACCATCTCATTCACTGCACACATTGATAAGGAGAAGGAGAAGCACAATAGGGAAGACATTTCTCACACGAGTAACTTATAATAATCAGAGTCCTAAATATAATTGACCAATGTTCTCCCATCATCTCCATCTTAATTTGTAATTCTCGTGATGGGAATGCAGGAGAGAAAGAGGGGGGAGGAGGAGGGAGGAGGAATGGACGAAGGGAGTCCCCCTCGAAGAGGGAAGGGAGATATCCCATCCATGGCAACTATGATGATCCAATTAGAGGAAAGAGAAGAGGGAAGAAATGAAGAAGATGGAAATGATTATCAAACACTGATTATTCCCTTCCTTCTGATGGGAAAGAGAGAAGAAAGGGAGGAAGGAGGAGAGGGAATGGGAGGTATTGAGAGTGGAAGCAATAAGAGATGGAAAATGAGAAAGGACAAGAGAGAAAAGAGGAATGGAATGAGGAAGACTGTGAAAGAGAGAGAGAGAATGATACCCATTGAGGATACAAACAATTGGATAGAGAATTGAAGATGGAAAGAGAACGGATGAGAGAAAGATTGAAGGAGTTATGAAAAGAGTGCTACTCGAGCACGAATAAATACAGAGAAAGAAGAGAGGGAGAGGGAGAGGGAGAGGGAGAGGGAGAGGGAGAGAGAGAGGGAAAGATGGATGATGAAGGGAAGAGGGATAGAGAACACGATGAAAATGTGTTTGACATGATCATTCATTGGATATGACAATCAACCATAAGGTTATATGAATTGACAATCGAATCATGATATGAAGAAAGAGAAAGAGAACTACATTCATTCTCAACCATTAAATCCGCAATTTCCACGTATTCAGCCCGAATTCTAGTTCAAAAAGAGGTCCTAACAACCCTACTCAGACAACTGGGATACCACTAGGCAACGGTAGTCTTTAGCCCTTCCCCATTATCCAATTTGATGAAGATGAGAGGTATAACTTACTTGGAGATGACGGGACCGAATCGACTTCCCACTGAAGATGGCCGACCCTGTTAAGAGATGGAATCAATTGAGAGAAGAGAAGAGAAGAAGAATCAAGGAAGGAAGAGGGATATAGGGGATGGAAGACTACGATAGTCTTAGATAGAAGATACAAACAAGTGGAAGTTAAAGGAGATAGGATAGTAAGGGAAGGAAATACAAGGGGAGAGAAGGGAAAGAAGGGAAAAGACAGACACACCTGAGAAGTGTATGAGGATGCGGATACCTTATTCGTCTTGAGACGAGAAGACGAAGAAGTACGAAGACCTTCTGAATCCATCGTCCACAACCCGATCTGAAGATGATGATGAGAGAGAGAGAGAGGGAGGTCAACGAACGAGTTACACGAATAATAACTAGAGGAGAAGAGGTGATGAGACATTTCTCACGAATAGAATAGGGAGTTAATGATGAAGTGAGAGAGAAATGGAAGAGACAAGAAGGAAAGGAAGGAAGGAACGAGGTATAGACATTCTTCTTCTTTAAAGAGAGAAGAAGAGAGACGAACTACATTTCCATACGAGTCATTGGAGAAGATCGAGATAAATGGAAGGGAAGAAAGGAGGGGAAGATCATTCCCTTTGGATTGAGTGCAAGAGGAAAGGAGAAGAGAAGTGAAGGAGTAATCAATTCCCTCTCTTGGCAATCAATAATGATCTACTCGATTGATACATTGGTACATAGCTTCTTCCCCTCTTCGTATTTGGGTTTCTCCTTCTCTCGATTGAAAGGGGCAAAGGAAGGAAAGGAAGAGTGGAATAAGAGGAGGAAGGAAAGGAAGAGGGAAAGGAGACACGGGAGGAGGGGAATCACTCATCTCTCACCTATTCATAAATTGAGAGAAAAAGAGAAGAGAGAACAACATGAGAACGAGAAAAATCAAATAACACAATGATATAACCATTGAAATGAAGGAGAATTATTATCGAGATTTGGAATCATTACAAAATAGGGTTTGGATCGAGGATTGAAGTTATGTCCACTACGATGTGACCAGAAGGGAAGAGAGAGGAGAAGAGATGGCACTGTTTGCAATATGATCGGAAGGAGATTAGGAGAGAAGAAATGAGGGAAGAGACGAAGGGAAGAAGGGGGGGGGGGAGAATGGGGAGGGAAAAGGATAGGAAGGATAAGATACAAGGTGATAAAGTGAGATGTGAGTGTAGAAGAAATGAATGAGATGGAAAGAGAAGGTATGAACAGCTGATAAAGTGAGGGAGGAGGAGTGGAGTAGAGTGAGAAGGGAGGAGGGAAGGGGAAGGGATACTACGGGGTGAGAGATAGGAGAGAGAGAGAGAGAGAGAGAGAGAATGACCCCCTCGAGGGATTCATATTAATGAATGTGATTAGAGAGATGGATAAGACTCTCTTGTCTATTCCACATATTGGCATGGTACACTCAGATAATTCAGGAGGAAAGGAGAAGAAAGAGAATTGAATAGAAGGACGAAAATGGAAAAGAGAAAAGGAAAGACTACGAATGGACTCAATTTACACACGAAGAGAGAATAGTAGAGTAATTCATCCTTTACAATGACTACATAAGAATAATCTAGAGATGGAGAGAGAATGATTAAGTATGGAAGAAGAAGAGGAAGTCACTGTATCCATCCTTCTCATTCGAGGTGGAATGAAGTATGAATGTGTGGAATCCATTACGAATTCAACACGACAGCTCCATAGAAAAGAGATTGAGAAGAGAAGAAGCTGATAGGAAATTGAGAGTGAGTGAGAAAGACCTTCTCTCTCCAAAGAAAGAGAGATATATAAAACCGAATGCGGGGCTTCATACCAATATATCGTATAGCTAGTAGGTATGCAATGATGAGATGGGGAGAGGGAATATAGGTGGGATAGAGAAGAAAGTGAGAGAAAGAAGGAAGAGAGAGATGGAGCGAAAGATGATGAAGGTTGCGGAAATTGAAAGGCCTCCATTGGATTGGGATTAGAAATGAGGAGATGAAGGGAGAAGGGAAGAGGAGACCTCACTACCTCAATGTGCAAGGTGTAAACATTCTCAACTGGCAACATCCACACACTTGTTCAACTGATCATTCCCATCTCTTGTCATCGAGAGAAGGGAAGGAAGGGGGAAATCCCCGTCACAACAGTACATCACTCAATTCATCTTCTTCAAAGTAGCGACAATGGGGGAAGGTGAGAATAAAAGACCTTCGGGAAGGTCTATTATTTGCACACCATTCACGTATGGAAAGGTGAAAGAAGTGTGAAGAGAGAGGCAAAGGTGAAGCCTATGAAGGAACATGCATTCATGCTTGAAAATATACGCACATTTCACCGCTGACCGAAAGGAAAAAAATGGCCTATAGTAGAATTTAGAAGAGAGCCTTCCACCTAAATTAGATAATAAACGAAGGAGATGAGAGGCAATGGACATAAATGCAGGGGCTTTAAAGAGAAACGCAAAGACGAGCAATTGAGAGAAAATTAGGATTAAATGAATCGCGAAAGATGGTTGACGTGGAATGAAACCCGATATTTAACTGCGGCATAAAAAATGAAAAATGAATAATTAAGAAAAAAAATAACAATTAAAAAATAATTATCATGAAATGAAATGTACCGTATACCAATGTATTAAATTGATCGAAACGCACACATCACACTGTAAATTGGTTATATTTTTTTAAATTTAAATTTTTCAATTTGTTTAAAGCGTGGAGATATAATTATGCAGTGTGACTTGTGTATGTGACTGTAAGATAACATAAATCACGCTAAGGAAATATAAATTTGCTGACAAATTCCATTGTTTTCTCACTCTCTCACTGATGAATATTTGGAGAAGGATGCAAAATGTAGCAATTGAGCGAAGTTATTGGAAGATGAGAAAAAATAATCGAGAGAATTCTCACCTGCTTTAATCTAAAATGATACAAATCATTTTAACTATCTTGATAATTTTTTAGTTTATTTCTCTCACATTTGAGAGCTCAAGTGATCAAGTGAAGTGCCTGCGATTTAAACTGTAGATAATTCAGATTTGTCTTCTGTTATCTTCGTCACATAAAATTTGTACTGTCATGTCTACTATTTCTTCTATTTCCTGTGTTTTGTGTTTAATTCACAGTTACTTTCTGCAATCATTTATCGCACTGTTCCCTAATGGATTATCTCGTAGTTCGTTTACTGCACGTAGTATCTGTCCGAAAGACAATTAAGTTCGATTCGAGAAGATACGTTTCCATCTCATTGATCTTTGATCTCATGTGGACATCATGTTTCATTCGAGTCAGTGATAATTGGGTTTCAAAATCGTAATGGATTAATTAAAACC
The DNA here is from genome assembly GCA_900490705.1 of Pristionchus arcanus. NCBI lineage: Eukaryota > Metazoa > Nematoda > Chromadorea > Rhabditida > Neodiplogasteridae > Pristionchus > Pristionchus arcanus. The sequence goes on from LS487909.1 coordinate 372,777, forward strand.
CCGAGGAACTGATTTTGTAGTTAGTCCTCTGTTGATCTCGTCTCAAAATAATATCGTCACTTTCATGTCGATCATTTCATCCATTTATCACCTTCCCTGTCTTGTAGGTATTCATTCCAAGCACAGTCTCTTCATGTAATCATTTATCTCACTACAATCAGAGAGTGGATTCTATAGGATTATCTCTAAGGTTTAATTCGGAAATAACGAGGAGGGATCTTCTGATACATCTCCTTGTTTCTCCACATATCAGCAATGGATACTTTGTAAGCTCCTTTCCATTCGATCATTCCATCGACTGCTTCTCCGTTCTCATCGAATCTCTCCATTGCGAGTTCATTGTGTTCCCTAGGTATATACAATGAAGAAAGTCTCAGATTATGGCCCCTTTCAGTAGTAATTAGTATTCAATACCATATATCAACCGATCCATAGCGAGCCCTCTCAGTTACTGCATATATGCGAACTGCCAGACGCATTCTTCTCAAATTAGATTCTTTAATTTCATTTTTTCACATGTAGATTTAATTCACTAATTGCACAGGGCAAACAGAAAATACGAAATATATCGTACGGAATTAAAATTCCGACGCGAGTAACGAAAATTTCGAATTTTTCCAAATTTTTCGGTAAAATTCTAAATCACTCCAAACACACTTATATATGTCGTGCTTGTGCTTGTTCGATTCCAAAATTGCTTCTTTACGGGATTATTAATTTTAAAAATAATAAAATATTATAATTAATCAATAAATTGAGTTTAAAATTTTGAATTTTCCTGTGTTTAGCAAAGGGGGCGGAGTCTGTGAAAGGCCCAAAATTTTGGGCGACTTTTCCTTTTCTAGCTATTTGCTCTGTTATTGATCCGTTTTTAACCGTTCGTGTTTAAATTTTTATTGCAATTTTGTGTTCAAAAGATAGTAGAAATCGAGGAGAACCAGATTATATACTGTTGGAGTGATGCACTTGTTGTTACAACGGGTACATCGCTCCAACGGCAATAAAGTCGCTGCTCCAAATTTCGTGATTGTCTTTTTAGCTATTTGTGTTGATACATAGGGTTCGCTGTTTTATAATTTACTCGATTACTACGTAATTTCATTCTACTAATCATATTTCACTTCAGATGCTACCCAAAAATAGAAATCTTCTCGGAAGTGCTCCCGCTGCGTGGGAAAGAAAAAGTCAACCAGAAGAAGAGTAAAGCTGCGGGTGAGATTTTTTCTCCCTATTTCCGTTTTATACTGGGTTCCTGTATTTTTGTCCATGCTGGCCATGTTCTCATGTTTATCGTTCACTTTTCAGCTACCTCTTGTACCCAAGAGTTGCAAAGAATCTTCGGATGTCTCCGCAAGTATGAGTTCGACTCCCTGTCCTGCGGCAAGCAGAATGAAGCATACAGGGAGTGTGTCAAGGCGTCAGCAAAGGCAGCCGCAGAGTACAAGGAAGCCTCTAAAAGGGTGCGTTTCGAGCAATGTTTTATTTTGATGCGTTCATTTTGCTCGATGTTGCTTCTTTATTTGCCGTATATCCCAATCCTTTACCATTTCTCTAAATGCGATGATCCTTTGTTGCAGGGAGTACTGGGTGAAGGCAGTTCGCAGTCCATGACTACGGCTCAATTCAACAAGCTTATGCAGCT
>LS487909.1:375098-413091 GCA_900490705.1 Pristionchus arcanus
TGATTGGATCGAAGATGGGGGTCCACACAACATGCTTCTCTTTACTGCAACCCAGAATCGCGTGAACCAATCTTTTCGACATCGCACTTTCTTGGAAACTGATCGTAGGTTTGGGACCATGCAGATAGAAAAGTTTTCACGGTTTATAAAGTAATTAACAATTGTTAAAGTAATTTCATTTTCTTTCCTGTTCAGATTGCGACCCTGTATATTTATGTAATGTGAACAAGAGTACGATGATAACCAACACATCTATTCGTTTCAACAAGGAACAAATAACATTCGTCGAGAAAAACGAATAAATAATGTCGTTTCCTGGGCCGTCCTCTCTTGGTGGAATTCACGTTGTAGTGTGGACTGTGAGAAGAACGGGGTAAGAAGAAGCTTCTTAAACCTTCAGCTTGGTGCGTCTCCAATGACGGCGCTCAGCGTAGTACTCGATCTGCAACATATTATTCAATTAAGTGAACATCTCACAACCAAGATATTAATATGTAATATAAACAATCAAATCAGTGTAAAAACTGAAGGAAGTATTTTTGTTAAATTAATAAGCAATGCCACTAGAAAGAGCTAACCAAAACGATTAATAACGCCATTAATAAAATAATAAGAATGGTACTCTCCGTATTGCCGGTTTCCAGCATTAAAAATCAAAATCAAACACTATTCGCAACACACCTTTATAGAGGTGTCCTTGTACTCTGCGGCTGCCTTTGCTGACGCCTTGACGCACTCCCTGTATGCTTCATTCTGCTTGCCGCAGGACAGGGAGTCGAACTCATACTTGCGGAGACATCCGAAGAGACTTTGCAACTCTTGGGTACAAGAGCTAGCTGAAAAGTGAACGATAAACATGAGAACATGGCCAGCATGGACAAAAATACAGGAACCCAGTATAAAACGGAAATAGGGAGAGAAAATCTCACCCGCAGCTTTACTCTTCTTCTGGTTGACTGTATCTTTCCCACACAGCGGGAGCACTTCCGAGGAGATTTCTTCTTTTGGGTAGCATCTGAAGTGAAACATGATTAGTAGAACGAAATTATGCAGTATTCGAGTAAATTATTAAACAGCGAACCATATATATCAACACAAATACCTAAAAAGACACGCACGAAATTCGGAGCAGCGACTTTATTGCCGATGGAGCGGTGTACCCGTTGTAACAACAAGTGCATCACTCCAACAGTATATAATCTGGTTCTCCTCGATTTCTACTATCTTTTGAACACAAAATTGCAATAAAAATTTAAACACGAACGGTTAAAAACGGATCAATAACAGAGCAAATAGCTAGAAAAGGAAAAGTCGCCCAAAATTTTGGGCCTTTCACAGACTCCGCCCCCTTTGCTAAACACAGGAAAATTCAAAATTTTAAACTCAATTTATTGATTAATTATAATATTTTATTATTTTTAAAATTAATAATCCCGTAAAGAAGCAATTTTGGAATCGAACAAGCACAAGCACGACATATATAAGTGTGTTTGGAGTGATTTAGAATTTTACCGAAAAATTTGGAAAAATTCGAAATTTTCGTTACTCGCGTCGGAATTTTAATTCCGTACGATAAATCGGTATGAAATTCAAAATATTATAGCTTATTAGCACAAACACATCTGATAATCATCTGATATAATATGATTTCATAATTCAAGGAATATTTTCAGATTGTCCGTTCTACGATAATATTTCCATGTGAGAAGTATCGAACCGTCCGATTTGAATAAACACCATCCATATTGGTGCATCATAGAATGGACATTCATTATCGAAATCGCTGTAGATGGTTCCGTCATACTCCTCATTTTCAATTACTACTTTCTTCAACATGAACATCTGGAATTCCGTTTTTTATTTTATCATTATATTGATTTGTTGGTCCATTGTTCACTCGAAGGGGATAGCATCAAATTCACATTTTTATATCGCCAAATTCTTAATTTTGAATGCAATCTTTTTGAATTTTCTTTACGGGAAACAAGAAACAATGTAGTATCTAGTAGACATTTTATTGTCCCGCACCAAAGAAGAGAGAGTCGTTTTGATGGAGTGGGAAATAAACTCACTGATGCATCCTTTCTCGTCGATGTGATCACATCTTCCTCCCTTATATAAGTAATGCCAAGTAGATGGAGGAATTCGCGAATGCTCTCTTGACGAACGTTATTCAGCAGCATCTGAACCATCTCACTCTCCCCGCTCTCCATGTCCTGAAAGAAAAAAAGTTCAATTAATTATTCTTATCTGTCTAATTGTAACTATATACTTGAGATAGACTAAATATCAGAGATTCAGGGAAACTAAATCGTCAATGATTGTGGTTCGGTGTGCATACTCCTTACATTGAACAGTTCAAACAAATTTGTTCCCGTGAAGCCAACAAGTCCAACATAGGAGTCAATATTAATAGACTTGCGGTCTTGAATCCATGAATTGAAGCTGTTTCCATCAACGTGCGGATTAATCCAGCTATCCTAAAACAGAGACTCAATTGAGAATAAGAAGTGTTTGTATTCGGAAGAAGATAAAAATTACTTGCAACGATCCGGTATAAATTACGAACTGTTCGCTTCGAAACGATTTGATGAGAGGAATGAGATGGAGATCCTCTTGACGACACTGTACATAATTTTAATGATTATTGCAATTTATCTACTCCCGAGGAGCAATATTTTTACCATGAATTGCACATATTCAGCTATCACATTGTCCGCTAATTTCCGTAATATTGCAAGTGTGTTGTCGAGATTGACGTCATCGATTGGGATGAATCCCCTATAATATTTGTTTTATTTTGTCCTAATAAGTTTTCTTAAAGGAGGCGTAACAGGAAAGAATTTCACACACAAAAAACAACTCTCTCCTCCCACAACTCAATCCCGGGATTTTCAATTACAGTAGATAACTGTTGGATATTTGCCAAAATCCCTATTCCGTTCTCCTGTCCCCCTATTGAGAGAGGGATAAGTGCGATCGATGGGAAGAGACTTGGGGGAGACAGGGGTAGATCAAGGTGCACTCCCTTCCCCAGCCATATCATTTGTTTAAATCCCCGCCGTTGCCTGGATTGAGGGGAACTCTGGCACTACGCCAGCTCGCTATAACTCGGTTCGTTGATGTCTTAGAAACACGGGCGTTTCGGAATTCTGATACGGTTATGGTTTGCTGCAATGTGACGTTGACAGATTAGTCATCAAAATGTTCCTGTTACGCCTCCTTTAATTTACGTTATTTCTTCCCTCTATGGCTGTATCAAATTCGTATTGTAAAAATTAAAAGGTTATGAAATTACAATAATAAAATATTGTAATTATCTACGTACTTAGACATGTAGCACCTAGGAGATGCAATCGAGATAACTGAAGCAGTGAATGTCTCTCTCTTCTCCATCTACAAATGATCAAATATTATGAAATGTTCGAAGCCAGCATTTAAAATAATTATCCGCTCTGAATTTCTCTCATCGTGCACCTTTCTATATCAATAATGTATTTACACAGCATTCTCCCCCGACAGAGAAGGGGGATCACTTTACATACGCACTCGCTCACTTTGCATGAATCGAACTAAAATGCCTGGGCGGGGAGAGCGGTCGCTCTCCCCGCCCTGTAATTTGAATCGAGCGGGAAATTGCAGTTCTTTCGTGTCAGGATTTTGGCGCGTAATTTGCATCCATTGTTCACCCTTATCTGGAGAGAACAATGGGGGTCAGAATGCTGTGTTTATGTTCCCCCTGCTTTGGAAAAATTCACTTCTCTTCCCCAGACTCAAAAAGGAAACCATCATCGCTTCCGTGTCTATATATATATTTATGCGTGTTCACAAGGAAAAACGCGAGTACAAATTAGAAATTAAGTTGAATTAAAACGACGTAGGGTGGTTCAACAGGACAATTATTCGGGATCGGGATCACTCAGAGAAACTGGTAGTTAGTATTCCGGACTTAACTACGTGTCTAATTGTTTTTATGTTCCAGATCTAATCTTTGACAAAAACGGATCGTAGTAGTCAGATCGTAGTCAAAGAAAACATGGAATAATTATCATACTTGGTAGAGGGCTTTGCACACTCTCGCTCTCATTCGATCGGCCGTAGAGAGATGATGGAAGATTATAACAAGGATCTCGTTAGGCAGCAGTAACAGAGGGAAGAAAACACCTGAAAGGAAGATTGAAGGTGTTAAAGGAGGTTGAAAGTCAAAGTTTTCGGAGGCATACAGTACGGGCTGGTTGGCACCTTGATAGCTAAGAGATTCACCAAATTTGAAAGCTCTAGCTCAATTCTGAAAAGAGATACACGCGTTCAAAGTTTCTACAGGGCTCAGGGAAAATGAAGATGCGCGGTGCACACGGTAGATCAACATGCAAACTCTGGTATTTTTCTCCCACTGGTCTCCCACCTCACTGCCCAGTGGGGAAAAGATGAAAGGTGCCGATGGGAAACCAGTGCGAAATAGACTGGTTTCCCACTGGGAAGTGAATGTTCCCAGTGGTTTCCCAGTTATTTCCCACTGGTTTCCCATCGGCACCTTTCATCTTTTCCCCACTGGACAGTGGGGTGGGAGACCAGTGGGAAAAGAGTGAGATCCCACTGGGAAAAAATACCAGAGAAAGTGAGGGACTCCTCTCCTCTTCCCTCCCTCACTTTGCATGTTGATCTACCTTTTGCACCGCGCATATTGATTTTCCCTGAGCGCCAAACCAGCCCGTACTGTCAGTATGCCTACGAAAACTTTGACTTTCGTCCGCCTTTAAGGGTTATGTTAGGGAAGTGTGATTGATAATGGAATGCGGGGAAAGAAAAATTAAGATATATTTTCTGCCCGTCTAAAAGAGTATAATTTTGGTACCAACGCTATAGATAATGCATTTCTATGACTTTGTGTTGTCTCACAATTATCATCGATTTCCTTAATCGTTGATTGAACTGCAGACGATTCAACCGTTTCTCCCTCAGTAGACAGACTTATTTGTGCTGAATATTCGGGCTCCTTTATCGCAATTTGTTTAGCATATTTTAAAAAGTTAAATACGCGTAATGCCTCAATAAAACAGTGATGCCGAAGTGCGATTATCAAATTCGTTACTGTAAGCTATCACTCACCAGACTTCGAGATTGCAAAAATGAAGAGAAGGAGAGTCACGAGGGCGCAGATTAGAAGAATTACTGTAATCAATAGATAAATACGGTATGAAGAATACGGTGACTATCACACAGATCAATGACATTTTGTGGAATGGTTACGGAGATAAAGGTACCTAGGATAGTTGTTTACACAAATGCAGTACCTTCATCGATCATTTCACACGAGGAAACTGCTCGTTGCGAGGAAAATAGAGCGAAATGAAATGAAGAGGAGAAAGAATTCATTCGTATTTATTCCCCAATTCAAAATGCATATTTAAAGGAGGCGTACCACGAACCACGCGGGCGACTATGCAAAGTGAGGAATGAGAGCACGCACTCTCCTCATTTTGCATACTCTCTCGCTCATTGCTGGATCTTGAGGATCATTTGGCACACATCCAAATGCTCATATCTCAGTTCAAACGAAAATTGAAAAGTTTCGAAAGTGTGATCGGGTAATCGTGCGTGACCCACCTTCTCACACTGAGAACTCAGATTTCTTATTCGTGGTACACCTCCTTTGTATGGCCGTCTAGGTAAGATTCCAGGGTTCACGCGTTATTGCCGGACATCGATATCTCAGATTTTAGTTGGAAATAACTCAATGATTACTATAACAATCGATCAAAACATGCCGTCAGCGAAGGAAATTCACAATGATGCTGAACTACTGAATTGATCGATAATTAGAAGACTCTCATCTATACTACGTGAATTTATTAAGTGTAAGTGAAGGATTCTTTTTCATAATGGGAGATGGACAGCACTGAATTGGCCTGTTTGCAATAGAAAAGATGAAGAATGTTCATAAAATAATGATTAATTGCAGAATGATAGACTCTTTAAAGAAGGCGTCCCACGAACCGCGCGAGCTACTATGCAAAGTGAGGAATGTGAGGAACTCTAGGACCACCCGTTTTCAAGATATTTTAGAAAAACCAACTTTGAGCGGGGTTTGTTTGGGGGGGGAAACCCGCCGTTCCCCACATTGCAACGATTGGGATAATGGGGAAACTCTGTTTCAAGGTACCTGAAATATGAAAAAAAATTTTAAAATGAAAAATCCGTGTCATAAAGAATGCGAAGATACCGCGAGCGATTAAGAGCGATTGGCACTTTTCTAGTTCCGTACTAGGCCCCGCCCCTCCCCTCCTTACCCCTCGCGCTCCTCCCCCTTCCCTCCCTCCCTCTCGTCTTTTGCAATCTTTGGGAAGGGGCGGCGAGCGAGAGAGTGCGAGACTCACACGCTCCCTCGCCCCTCCCCCTACGCTCTCCTAACCCGTCTCGGCTAGAACGCGCTCTCCCTATAACCCCCCTACGCTCTCTCCTCTCGCTAATCGGACGGTACACTGTACCTATGCCTGATTGTTTGCCGCTTGATCGGCATTTTTGGAGTGTCTCCTACGCCCTAAAGGGGCAGGTAGGAGGCGGGCTCCACCCCTCCCCTCCATTGAGGGGAAGGGGTGGAGTCAAGGGGGTGTGGCCTAGTACGGAACTAGAAAAGTCCCGAGCGATTTCCCCCCAAACAAACCCCGCTCAAAGTTGGTTTTTCTAAAATATCTTGAAAACGGGTGGTCCTAGAGTTTTTCTCACTAAGACAATATTTTTCGTCTTTTTGAGAGCTATGTTTTGCTTTTTTTTTAAATCCTGGTAGCACCATTTTGAAGGAAGTTATGATTAAAAAACGAAAAGGCGGGAATTAAACGGCTATGTCCGGGCTCTACTAGTAAACGCATTCCGGGGGACAGAGATATCGAAAACCAACTATTCAGGGACTTCAGAAATGGGGAAACTTCTAAGGCAAAAAAACGTTTTGCCTTTTCGGGAAACTTTCGAGAAAAACTTAGTTTTATGGTCGAAAAAACGGTTTTATCGATTTTTGAGGCGGAAGATCAAGTTTTTTCGCATTGTACCACTTCGACTTTTTTGTAGAGAATTCCGAAAGCAATTCAATGGTATATTTTAGCTCGCTGTGCGATAAAAATGAAGCTAGTTATGGCCATTTGAAGTTTTGGCGCCAAAAAATCGATAATTGACCAAACCAAGTACATAGATGAACCTTGTCCTGACCCCCAAGGGTACCTACCAACCAAGTTTCATCGAAATCGGAGACCCAAAGTTTTTCCTAGTGGACGGCATTCCTACACTCTTACAGGAAATCCGATTTATTACGTCATCCCTAGCCAACATCTTTATATTTTTAGTGCCGCAAAATTTTCTTCTACGGTACCTGTAGTATATGTAATTTAAATTTTCTATCAATCTTAGATGGTTCTCTTGAAAAAATATATTGAAAAATAGTCCGGAAACTTATGGGACACCCTAATATTAAGATAATGAAATATTGTGACGAGAAAATGGTCGGAATTGGAAGGATGAATGAGGTACACTTCTTTTAATAAATTAATGTCTTCCAAATGTTGCATTCCGAATTGAGGCAATTCCTTTCCAGATTCTTAGTCGTTTCTTGTCGTGGTTTCCATTCGCGGGAGAGTCTTTTGAATGCATAACTATCTATGGTTTCCTTATCGATCTGATCGAGGTAAAAAAACTCTATGAAGAATCCAATCTACAGAATGGGAAAGAACAATTCTTCAATAATATTCTTCTACAAGTAATACTTGCAGTCCGATCATTTCTCGATCAATATTGAGCCAAATGCAAACTCTCCTCGATTGTTATTCGTTCTGTCTAAGGTAATATATAACTATAAATTATTATTAGATGGAACACAGAAAAAAAATTATTAATTGTTAAACATTAGCGTGCGATTTTCGTCATTTTGATTCACATTCTGATAGTCCGAATGAAATATCATTGAAGACTATTCATGATGCAATTTTCGACGGACCAGCATACGGGCAATATGAAATGAAGGAACGAGTGATGTAAGCTATCATGGATATCGCTGTGAGAGTCCATTCAAAGGAAGCAAAGAGAAGAAGTGATTACAGAATTCATCTGAGCCACTGGAAGAGACCATTCGTCTGTCGGATCTGAATCAAGATGAACAAGCTACTTTGAGAAGAATCATTACTCTAACTAATTGAATTCTGTCGATCATGTAAACAAACCACTGGAATAAAATCTATATAATTAACACTATTGTCACGTTTTCATTACTCTGGATTATTCTTCGTTAAAGGAAATATATAAAAGAAGAGACTGCCAAAAAAACTATTCGATTCAATTGGAAAAATCGCTTTCATCCAAGTTTTTTTCTCATAAATATATTTATCTGAGAAAAGACAATATACTTTAAAAGATGCTCTTAGCATAGAAGTGATAGGGCACAAAGATATGGGAACAGGGTCGTCACTAGGTTTGAAGAAGGATAAGAATCGAAAAAGTTGTTCATCTTTCGCAGATTGAGAGGGTTTAAATGGATTTACACCCGCTTTCTACACTCTCAGTTTCTATCACATATAAATGAATGAATCAATGTCTCCCGAATGAAAATTCTCTCGACACCAATCGATAAACAAGAATTAGCTACAGTAATCAGTGATTCAAATTGAAGCTCATTATTACAACCGAGGATGGGTAAATACTATAAATTGCAAGGTGATTTAAAAAGGGGAGCGAGGTATTTGGATCGAAAGATGATGCACTTGCACAGTGGAATCACAAATAATAATAATCTACCGTACTCATGATATTCATCTATTGCAATAGTCAGGGAGGGATATCGATTGGAAGAAGAGGATGGGATGGAATCTTAAAAGATAGGAGTCTAAAGTGATAGAGAATGACAAAATGTCATTGCGAGCTGCGAAATTCGCATATTAACGATAACCGTAGTGAGAAATCGAACAGAAATTAAGAGCACAAAATACACAGCAACTAAAGAACAAACTAAGCAAGGCGGAAAAAAAGATGTACAAATTCACAGAATAAAAACATTTTAAAAACTTTGGGAGAGGAGGAATAATATTTGACGTCCCTGATGAAGAAGAGGACTAGTATATAATGGAACCCATTAAAGATAACCGGATTAAGTGGTGAGAGGACGATCCATTGCATCGATCTGGAATGACTACTTCCAAATGAGAAAGAGAGAAGATGATATTAACCATTGTATTGTTATCATGTCCTCCATCATCATGAATGAATAATCTTGCTGGCTGAATTGGTACTTCTACATCATCCATTCCCACTGATCGACCGAATCCATCTCCCATCTCAGGTTCAGTCTACAATCAATATCTTATACCGTATCACTAGTCAACAACATACCGTACGACGATAAACGGGATTATCGAAGTGAAGAGCACTGAATGATCCTCCACTTCTCTTCTGTCTATATACAACATATCCAATGATGGCCGATAGAGAAATGAGAAGGAAGAAGAACATAGTTGGAAGTGAGAATCCACTAGTGGTAGATACTGCTGCTGCTGAAAGAGAGAGAGAGAACTTCTTCCTTCTATCCCATCCACTCTTTCATTCCCTCCTTCCACTTACCGAGACATTCAAACTTGTCGATAGCAGCATTTCCATTGCAGACACATGAATAGGGTAGATGAGTGATATCACTCATTCCTCCCGATGGATCAGTTTGTATCATTGCACGAGGAAGACAAAGAGATTCAGCCACACAATCATGTTCAAAACACTGCAATGGAAACAACATTAAGAATGATAACTGACTAAATAATCATACCTTATTAGGATGAGTAGGCTGAGTTGCTCTATGGTAGATTCTGACTGTCATAGGAGTACTCACACTAGTCATCAATTTGGTTACATCAGATCCAGTGAACTTAAAGAGATCAAAGATCAATCTACGTAAGGGAGGAAGATGGAGTACCTTGTTGACAGAGATAACTCCATCATGTTCCCAATCAGTGTAGAATACTCTATCTTCGAAGATAGCGAGTGAGAAAGGATGACGAAGGAAAGAATGAGAATGGAGAACAACTTTTACATCGTTACCGTAGTAATCGGATGAGAAGATCGACTTCACCTATAATAATCATTGTCTATATATTGCGTATTGATACAATCTCTAAGAGAGTACACTTTAACTAACCTTGGCATCAGCCCAATATAATCTCTCTTCAAGTAGATCGAGTGCCAACCCATTCGGCCATTTAATATTCTTTCCAGTAAGAATAACTCGTCTATTCTCTCCATCCATTCCTGCTCTTTCAATACGCGCTTGTGATCCCCAATCACTCCAGAATATGAGACCCTATGATATATATGATACTCAACCCTCTTCCTCATCCTCCCCTCACCTTCTTTGGATCAACAGCAATAGCTCTTGGTTCTTCCATTGCATCAGCAAACAGAACACGTCGTTTCATTGTCTTCAGATCCATCACTGAGATCTGCAATCAATCCCTTATCATTTCAGTTGATTAGTAAGTGTTCACTAACGGTATCGAGTGCTCCATCAGTCCAAAATAGAAGATCATGAATCCAATCAACAGCCAATCCATCGGGAGTGTGTACATCTCCCTCTACTAACACAGTCTGCTCATTCTCTCCACATCTAAATATAACCACTTTATAGCTTGAGTACATTTACTTCATGATTTTGTCTCAATTAATAAATGAATAAGTACAACTCACTTATCCTTGACTGCTAGATGTTTGTTTTGTGTGGCACTTCCAATCTTACACATCATAATCTTACGAAGTGTGATATCAGACCAGATGAGGGTCTATAATTGATTCAATTGATATCTTCCTTCCCTCTCCTTCTTCCTCTTACTTGATTATCCATATGGAAATCCATTGCAACAGCAGAACCGGGACTCTGTATAAGAGGGACATGAGTATTCGTGACCATATCAAATTGTCTAATCTGTGCTCGATTAGAAAGAAGAACAAGAGGATCTTCGCCCATTGCGCGACAACGAGAAGGAATTGACTGATATGAATAGAGATTATCGAGAGGAAGAGAAAGAAGAGGGAAGGGAAGGGAACTGACCTCTCCTTCTCTTCTTACTAATTGATATCCTCTATGACATGAACACTTATATGATCCCTCTGTATTATGACATCTTTGATCACATCGACCGGGTGAAGAACACTCGTCCACATCTGAATGACTACTCCTATTCACTCTAGACTACCTTCCTCTCACCTTTGCACTGTTTCTCTCCATCAGGAATGAATCCACTCTGACAATAACATATCTTATGATTGAACCAAGATTGTCTACACGTGCATGCATTATTCGTCACACCAGGAGTACACATTACTGAAAGGAAGTCATTCTCCTCCCCTTTTCCTCCCCCCCCCCCTCACTTACTTATATCAGTTGAACAAGTTTCATCATCTCCACAGGTGGTCTGCTTGTTGTCAGTGCATAACTTCTCATTGGAAACACAGAGAGCGGGCATTGAAGGACAAGTGTAATCTTTCCCTACTTCACACGAACCTGAGAACAATATATTGAACCACTTGTATATGTATGTTACTAATAGGGAAGGGAAATAAGTAAATTGAAGATGTAAAATAAATGTAAGAATAAGAGAACTAACGAGTGATATTGTGTGCATTGGGACAATCATCTTCATCTTCTCCAGCAGGACAATCTTCTATTCCATTACACCACAATGAATCGGGAATACATCTCTTACTCTCTCTACATTGCTTCTCTCCAACTGAAATTACTTCATATCATTGATTGACTATTAAAGAGTGAGTATACCATTGCATGTCTCATGTACCCCATCACAATCTTTCTCATCCGATGCATCAGCACAATCCTTTTCTCCATCACAAACCCATAGCTTATTGATGCAAGTATTGCCCGATTTACACGCGAATTCCTGAGAGTAAATCAACATGAGAACGATGATAATATCCACCATAATTATTACATGTAGCCACAACGTTAATTATGTTATCAAATTGAAAGCAAATAACGAAATAGGAATAGTAGATCAACAAACCGTATTAAGTTTGCATTTAGTCTGAGTATCTCCACATTTGGCCTCATCAGATCTATCATGACAATCGGCTTCTCCATCACATTTCCATTCTTGGGGAATACATCCATCGCCAATTTCACACTGAAACAATATGAAATGACCAATTGAATAATTCAAACACTCTATAATAAATCATTTAATGAATATGTATCATCATCTAGCGGTCGCCTAAATTCATTTGGTGATTTTTACATTATGGTTTTTTTTTTTTAGGAAATAAGTATGTTTACAGGAGTTTACAGGATGAAAAATATAAAAAAATGTACCTTGAACATAGTCTGTGGATTGCAGGTGACCTCTGGAGTCTTCGTACAATTCATTTCATCTGCTTTATTTCCACAATCATCCTCTCCATCACATTTCCAATTGGCGAAAATGCACAGATTATTACCACAACTGAAAGGAAGAGTACTACAATTGAGTGAGTAGGAGAGAGAAGAGGGTGACAATGCTCTCTTATCTCCAACCTATCACACATAGGTTTCATTGATATTCCAATATACACGACATTTCGAAATAATTAAACATACTCGAATTCAGCTTCTCCACAGTGTTTCTTCTCTTCGCAGTTCTTCTCATCTGCACCATCCGAACAATCATTCTGTAAGTTATTTATTACATTTTACTTTATTCAATCTGTCCGTCTATCACAATCCATTAGTGTATTTCTCTCATTCTTACCTGTCCATCGCATTTCCAAGTGGAAGGGATGCATATCTTGTACTTTCCTCCCTGTTCGAGACATTGGAATTGATTCTCCTTGCATTGCACGTCTGCAAACCATATTTTTAACTCCCCTTCATCAATATTTCTTATTCTTCAATTGTCTATCGCAAATATTCCCTCCATTCACTTCTCATATTAGAGGGGGTCATAGTGTCTCATCGAAATTTCCCGTGATTCCAATCTTTCTCTCTTATCAAACCGATTCATTCTTTCTCTTCTCATTTTCATCATAACTTCAGTGCAGTCAAAAAGATAAGATAATAAAAATCAATACCATGAACCCGCAAAAAAATTAACCTAAGATGGTTAAAAATGCGAGAGAACTATAATGCGATTTGTATCTGTATGATATATTACGGTGTCTGGTAAATCTTGTAACATTTTTTAGGATCATAATTTCATCGCTAAGAAAATTCAAGAAATTCCTACGTGAATTTTGATGATATACTAATCCATTTAATTGTTTTTAAAAAAATAATTCTTAATCTTCTATCGGCATGTCAATTAAATATAAGTATAAAATAGTATACTCACTATCACAGTTTTTCTCATCCGATTGATCATCACAATCTAATTCTCCATCACACATCCATTTCTTCGGAATACAATTGGATACTCCTGATTTACTTGCCTTTCCCTTGTTACCACACATGAATTGATCATCAGTACAAGTGGCTGAAATGGATATTCATATCAATCTGTCTTTCATTCATTCATTTTCCATAATCTTTGGTTCTTACAAGTACAGTAATATCTTTCCCAATGGTGTTTCGTAACAATTCTCTTCTCTTTCTATCACCAATCGCCCATTCATCATCACAAGGATCTCCGGCTCTCTCCCTTTCACTCTTTTCATCTTCTGAATCATCTTCTCATTTCGCTTAGCTTTCCAAAAGGTTAGTAAGGGAGAGAAGGATGGCATCTAATCACTTATCGATCGACTATCTCTCTTACAGTAGTCGTCATCATTCTCTGCATCAACGCAGTTTCTCTATTCTTGTGATAACGTGAGGGTCGACTCCTCACTTTTGTAGCGTATGGACAAACAAACGGAACACCAATAGAGAATCGAAGGGAAAGATACGACGAGGGATAGAGTCCCCCCCCCCTTCCTCCTCTCTCTCTCTCTCTCTCTCTCTCTCTCTACTCGAGTAACCATCTCCTCTGTCTATCGAATGTACTCAGTAGAATGGGGGAAGAAAGTGCAGTAGAGTGAAAGTAAGTGATTGAGAACTACGTCCCTCATTTAAACTCCCTTCCCTCGTCCATCCGATCTTTCGTCGTCCCTTACACTCCCCCCCCCCTCTCTCTCTCATTGACTCTTCCAATCATAATCCATCTCTTCCTCTCACAATCATCCACACAGCTAAACAATCTCTCCCCTCTCTCTCTCGTATAAGCTAAACCCTCGATAACTACTCATAACCCTCTCTCTCTCTCTCTGACTCATTCGGATGCATAAACAATACCTCCCAGGTGCTTTCCATTTTACATAATCTAACCATGGTCAATGCAAACAATTCCCCTCAGGAGGTCAATCCAACTTCCACTTCTTCTTCCCTGTGGTTAGAAAGGGATTAATGAGGGGAGTGTGACACCTTACAAGGAGTGAGAAGGGAAGGAGAGGGGATAGATTCGTGTCTATGATTCGATTAGAGATAAGGATGAGAAAGGGACAGATTGGTACGCGATATCTCTTCACTCTCAGCTTACAATTCACACTCGTATCATCAGATTCCGAGAAGGTCAAATGGTGACTCCATTCCCTTCGATGACTATCTATCAGTGCAGGACGTCATTAGTAATCTCCCTCTCCCGCCATATTTTGCACAATCTTCTCAATTGAGAGAATGAATCATAGTCTCTCATAATGATATGGATATACCTTGACAATGTTCTTCATCTTCATGACCAGTACAATCGAAGTCTCCATCACACTGCCATGTCTTAGGAATACATCGACCATCCAGACAATGGAATGAATCATTCGTACATGCTGAATTGAATACATTTATTATTTATTATCTACTCATTCATTCATAGATCAGCTTCTAGTGGAACTCTCACATACACCCTCACTTTCTCTTTATATTAATTGTAAATGGATGGTTAATAGTGTGCGAGATAGTGAGTGTTCATAGTGATATTCCATCTTCCCTTGTCTAGCCATGCAATTGACTTCCCTATCGATAGACACTCCAATCTACTTTCTCATCGTGGTCAACGATCTTATTCTATCACCATAGCAGTAAAGAAGTAAAGGGATAGGGTGAGAACCAAGGAGAGAATGCAGAAATATAGGCGAGTCATCCAATTGACAACGTGTACAGCACAACAAGCAGTTAGTATCGATTAGTCAACTACAGTAACCACCACCGCCACACAAGACCAAGGGATGAATCATCCTCTCAAAAGAGACTACTAACTTATTCCACCTGATGCTGTGGTTTCTCTGATTCGAGTTGGTCGAGGATCTAAAGAGAAGATGCGATCACATAGACATCAAAGAGATCTCATTTCAATTCCCATAGAGATCAAAGATCATATCTCTCAAATCTGAGAATCTATGAGATAAGGACACAGCAGGTACAAGATTAGTTACATCTTTCCATCATTATCACTCTGATTCTGGTCAAGGGGATGATATACGAGAAGCAACTCTTTTCCTCATGGAAACTACCAATTCTTCGCGATATTTCGCAAGGGTTAAAACTCTAATAATTACTAATGACTAACAAGAAAATAATGCTGACCTGATCGTGATTCTAATCCTTGAAATTGTATGAGAAGAGTAAGAAGAAGAAGTGGATAGGCAAGAATGGATGAAACCATTCTGATACCTCCACAGCAAGAACTCCTGATTAAAGAAATATATATTGAATCATATCGAAGAATCGAGGATATAAGCGAATGGCAAGTTAGTCACGTAGGTCACGAGTAGAATAGAAAGAAAGGAAGATAGCGAGAGAGAGTATGGGCATAGAGAGGGAAGGAGGGAAGAGGTTGGTCGTCGAATAGATAATGAGTGTGGATGAGAGAAAGAGAGATAATTGAGTGAAGAGAGAGAATGAACACCCTCTCATCAAGAATGATCGAGTAACAAATGAGAGACTGAAGAGTCAGAGGGAAGAACGATGGTTTCGAAAGACGGAAAAGTGAAGAGAAAGGGAGGAGGAGAGAATGGGAGGAGAAAGAGGTAGAGAAAAGGGAGAGAAAGAGAGGAGGGAAGGGGAACAACAGTCCATGTAACACATGAATCATAGGGAATGACTTAAGAGGAAGGATGGAATAGAAACGGATGAAATCAGAAGAAGGAAAAGACAAATGAAGTGATGGTGATTGGAAAGGTGAAATGATGATAGAGAGAAAAAGAGAAAGGGGTGACACTTGGGATGAAGAGAGAAGATGAGAGAGTGTATGAAATGGAGAGAAAAGGAGAAGGGAAGGGGAAGAAAAGTGACAAATTGGTTTATGATCGAGAGGACTAATCAATCTCCCGCTCAGTCTTACACTAACACATCACGGGGGGGGGGGGGTCGGATGAGAAAGATAGAGAGAGAGGAGAAGAGAACGGTTGAAGCTTCCACTCTCAATATTGAAAATAGGAATGAATTGAAAAGGGACAATGGATGAGGAAATGGGAAGAGAATAACACTTGAGTAGAGATTGGATGAAGACTACCAATGGGTTAATTAGTAATGATGAATATGGAAATAGAGATAATAGAATGGAGGGGGGATTGAGAATGAGTTGGCTTGTCCCTTCCCTTCTCATTCCCCTCATCTTCCCGTTCACTCCTTCTCTAGTCGGGATAAACACGACCCACCTTCTCTCTCTCTCTTCACCCTTGTTCTCACTTGAGAGAGGGAAAGACTACCGTACTCATCTCCCCACTCAAGAGGAACATCGTGTCGAGACCTAATCCCTTCCAAACAATTCTCTTCTTTCTAGTCTATAGTGCCCACTCTACTTTCTTTCTTCTGCTTTCGTCCTCCATTTTCACTACGTTTTCAATATCATCGTCCCTTCTTCATTTATTCCCCCCCCCCTCTCGTCTCCCATTTCCAAGCTTTCTCATCTTATTATTTCCTCCCCATTCAGCGTTGCCTCCTTTTCTATTCTTCTAATTCTTCTTCTATCAGGTGAAATGGTAGACAGGAATCATTCTTCAGTGGAGGAGATTCCATCCTTCAAAGAACATTTCCCTTCTCTTCCAATCGATTCATCAATTCTCAATACATTGATCGAAGATGCTCAAGACTGGGCTCATGTGAGTGACATCTTCCATCTATCTCAACCATTCCTTTCTCATTCAGGCGAATGGTCTCGTTATGAGATCATCAGACAGTAAATCATCATCTGATTCATGTATCCATGCCCCTTTCTCCCTTCTTCCTGCTCCATTCCCTGCTTCTCTCTATCGACAGGCTCTTCAAGTACAAGATGTCAGTTCCTCTTTATCTCTATTTATCGAAGTCCTCTCCCTCACTATTTACGATATAGCAAAACACGTAGCACTGACTAATGTCGAAATGTGTTGTCTCGCCGATCTCCCTCTGAGATTGGAACTTACGAAAGTGTGTATACCGTATTGCTCTCCCTTCAGGCCACAGCTCGTCTCTACCATCGAATTGCATATGATACTCAATGGTTATTGAATGCTCATGAGAATGTAGTCAAGACAGATGAATTCACGAGGAATCTATGTGATATACTCAAGAAAGTCACTGATGAGGGTCAGTCCTTATCTCCTTTCTCTTAATAAATAACAGGAATAGCCCAACTGTTTATCACACCTTCACTCGTCAAATATCCCTTTTCTTCATTCAGGTCTTGCTCAACGAAAGACTCTCGTAATTCAACGATCTGATTACATGTCTCACAAGGATCCCTTCACTTCCGAATATACTCTCAAACAGGTGATATTTTATCCATTTCATACACTCACTTATCCCTTTCCTTCGACACAACTAATTTCCCGAGTATACAAAATCTACGTTAGACATGTGCCAAGAAACGTAGGATCAATACCACCGTAACTAATACCTGGATACTAAAATTTAAAAAAATGAATTAGCGACTATTTAAAATGATATTCTTAAGGTGGAAGTGAATAACATAGCATCATCGATGGGTGCTCATGCAGAAAGAGTATCATCTCTTCATAGAAGAGTTCTTTCTCTTCTTGGAATGGAAGAAGGTCGAATCAAAGCTGCTATTCCTCATAACAAACCAGTGACTATGATTGCACGAGCTATATTCCTCGCATGGTCAGTATATATTCAATAGTTAGAATAACTCTTCTCTCTTTCTCAATAGGAAGGAATTTGGTCGTCCTGATGGTGTGATTCTCGTTATCGTTGAAGATGTTAATCAGAATCAGATCGATCAACGTCATATCGAATATGAATTGACTGAGCAAGGAGTCAATCCTTCACTTATTAAGAGAATGACACTCACTCAATCTCATGAGAGGTTTGAACTGACTTGGATTGATATCTATCTATATTCTCATTAATGCTGATCAGTGTACCATTCCAGTCTGAAACTGGATTCTGATCGACATCTGACACTGGGCGAATCTACCGTATCGGTAGTGTACTTCCGTGCGGGATATTCACCCGATCACTACCATTCACACAAGGAATGGGACGCCCGTCTCACTATCGAGAGATCAGATGCAATCAAGGCTCCCTGGATAGGACTGCAGGTTAACTATTCCACTTATCGATCGATAAATCACGTAATCATATCAGGTTGCTAATACTAAGAAGGTGCAACAAGTATTGGCTGAGGATGGACAACTCGAATTGTTCATCTCTAATTTCGCAGAAGCTGCTTCAGTCAGGTACCATAATAAGTCAATTATCGATTAGTCATACGTCGTTCTTTCAGACAGACTTTCGCTGGACTATGGGCACTTGACGGAAACGATCCCGTTGCAGAAAAGATCATCAAGGTATCATTTAAGATCCTCAATCCTCATTACATAGTTGCTTCATCGAAATGAATTAAACTTTCTCCTATTTCGAATTACTTCCTACAATTCAGCACGCTCAAGCGAAACCAGAAGGATATGTGCTGAAGCCCCAATTGGAAGGAGGAGGAGGAAATTTCTATGGAGATGAAGTGAGGAAAAAGAAAGGTCTAACTAATATCCAATCCCTTCGTAAGGTGTGCGATAAACTACTCCATGCAACTGCTGAGGAGAGATCAGCTTATATTCTTATGGAGAAACTGAGACCATTGGTTGTACAGGTGAGAAGAGAGGGAGGGGGGGGGGATGACTCAGGAAAGTAGATTGCACAGAGGGTAAAGGAATAGAGATCTATTCCATCTCTTCTTCCACTCGGATCATCAATCAATAATAGAATCATTAGTCATTTCATTTCAGTCATATCTGGTTCGCGCTCATCACTCTACTCAATTGGCAGAGTCAGTCTCTGAATTGGGAGTATATGGATATGCTTTCGGAGATGATATTGATCCTCCTGTTGTGGCCACTGGAGGACATCTACTCAGAACAAAGGGAAAACTCGTTCTAGAGGTATATTCTCTCTCATCTATTCATTATAACTAGTCAATCTCAGGGAGGAGTAGCAGTGGGAGCATCAGTTATCGATTCACCTTTCCTCTACGAATACCGTGGAGAGTAGACGAAGAAATTGAACATATTGTTATAGACACATTCCCCCCCCCCACGTTCCAGTAATAATTCGTGGCATATCCAATGCAAAACCAACTCCTTTGACTTAAGAGATTATTTAATAAATAGGAACTGCAAATACCATCAGAGTAATCGAAGCAACTCATGGATCATCAATAAAAAGATACCAATACCATGATAAAGAACATTTATGCTAACAAGAAAGATATATGAATATATATTACAAATTGAGAAAAGTACCATCCTCAAAAGTCACATGTAATAATTTAGTGGTGTGGTGATGTAGTGATAGGACGAGACTAACCAGTTCGATTCATCTCAAATGATTCTACAATGGCAAACTGTTGGGGGGGGGGGGGGTAATAAGAAGTAGAATATAATTGGAGAGAAGTGGATGAGACGATGAGGGATTATATTTGGAATGTACATGGATAGTTGTAGATCACCAGAGGGACATCTCATTCAATTCGTCCCCATTGAACACACGGAAATAGGCTACTATTGAGCCGAAGATTGTGAGATTGGCCAGATAGAGAAAGAAGAGAGAGAAGAATGACATCTGCAAATGAAAAAATTGGAAATATTCAAGTAGGCTACTGATAGCTACGGTAGTTATTGAATGAATAGTAGAGTAATAAGACAGACCACTCAAATACTGAATACGCATGCACATAGTAAACTCGTCTCCATTCCTCTTACCTTCTAGAAGAGAGATGATGATCCTCCCCATCCCTCCTCCTCTCCATGCAGATAGAACCACGCTGTTATCGTACCGAAGATCGTCAACGATGCCATATTTGAGAAAACTGCGGCTCCTGGAGCGATCTGAAGGGACAACACGAGTACTGTAGCCCATATATAGAGGAGAGGATCTACAGAAGATCACAACACATTAGAGGAACTGAGACCACGTTAGCTTGTGTCATGCGAGCATTTCTGGACCGTGAAGTATGATCTTCTCCATTTATCCATTCATTAGAAGGATGGAAGGATACTCACAGCTCCAGCATGAGCGAGGACAGTGGGAAGGGCGAAGGCAGATACGACGATTCCAGTTGTGAGGAAGAGAGACAATTCAATGCACGCTGATGTACCCGTCATGTCTTCCTGTATTATTATTACTTATTAAGTAAATTAGGAGTGAAAATTTGATTGATTTTGTCTCTTTTTAGTACACGAAAGAGTTGTGAAATGATAAACCTGATAGTGTCTAGCGATCATGAGAGGAAGTGGAGAGAGAACATAGAAGACGATCGTGAACATCGGCCACCATGATCTAAAAGAGAATAATCAGCAGTGGCATTTCATTAAGGACCACGTGAGCTATGTTTACAAGGTGATTCAAAACGACAACAATGGAGCAAACAAAAAGATACTGACCCGTAGGAGGGAAGAGCGCAGCCCAGCACGAGCAACGTCAATCCAACGACGCCCGCGAAAGCGAGAGCAACGACCGCTATAAGCCAACGCATTTGGGATCAATGAAAACGGCAAAATAAGAGAAAATGAATAAGAGAGAAAAACAGTCGTTTGCAAAAAACGCTCACCTCTCACTCCTCCAGCCATATCAAAACGTGGATTCTAGTTCAATACGAAGCTATTGGAATGTGCTGCACCTCGAATCGACAAAGATGCTGGGGGTATGAGGGTTAAACTTGTTTTCAATGTACAAAAAGTGGGCAGCGAAGTGGCCTTAGAAAACCGCGTCGCATGCGCGCACCCGCGACGCATGTGTTCAAATCGAGCACACAATATTGAATGTGTCATGTTATCTTGCTACCGTAACCGAAATCATTGACTTATCGATATTTTCTATTTGTTTTTTGTGATCACAAATTGTGATGTGAAGAATATATTTAATTTGAATGGAATAGTTCTCTATTGAATGCTAAAGAATGTTCAGCATCGTTAAAACTTATTATCCATTCGAAAAATCGGTTGCATACATTTTTGTGGAGCTTCATTTTGTGGATCTCGATAGGGTAATAGGCGGGATTACATCATAGAGGTAACCGGAATAAAGTCGGGTAATTGTGGAGAGGTGAGAGTGAGTGGCAGAGATTGAATGCGAGAGTGAATAGTTTCGGATACAAAGACTCTTCTCTATCTCTTTCCTTTCGAGAACACAGATTCCCACTATGTTTCCATTCCTTCTTATACTTGTCTCCATTTTCCCGTAAGTTTGCCATTTTTATCAATCATTTTAGTTAGAATACAAAAGATAGATATATAAATAGCTGTTATTTTTTTGAATGCAAGAAGATGAATTCATTGGCTGAAATCAGAGAAATAAATACAAAAAAGTGGTTCACACAATTTTGTTGGTAATCGATCAATAAACGATCAATGGTCAGAAGTGGCACGTGATCGGATTAGAATAATTCTCTACTTCTACAGATTAATTCTCCCTCAATTCCTCGGTAGTTCTCTCTATTCAGCTCTATCTGGAGGATATGGAGTCGAAGATATGTGCAGGTGAGTTTTCAATTAAAGATGCTAAAAGCCAAAACTATTCTTCATTGATCTTCCATTCCCTCAGATATATATCTTGCCCATTTGGGCAATACTGTTGGAATGGTAACTGTCTATCGTCTACTTCTGCCCTTGGAAGGTGAATTTCTTTCATTGAAAATATTTTAAAATATCTTTCATTGCATTAAACTGATGTAGAATCACCAGATTTGTTGTTATGGAAGAATTAATCTCTTTATTTCACGTGCTCTATTGTAATAACTGCTAATGCGAGAGTAGATATGAGTAATGAAGAGACGGGTTCTTCATCAGTGACATCACCTATTCTTCAATAATTATCATTCAGTGGTCTTGGTGGAATGGGAGCGATGGGAGGAATGGGAGGATTGGCTGGATTAACCAATGCAGCTGCATTATACACTGGAAATACTGGTATTCATTAAGTCTCTAAAAATGAATATTTATCTAGAAAGATAGTCTTGAACTGAAACGTGCCTAATTCATATTGATTCTGAGGTATCTATACAAATTTTGGCACATTCATCACAGCGCTTGGTAGAGTGGAAGCATTACGTAATTGACTCTCGGGGTCATGGCATCATCCGTTATTCCCCTCTTTCTCTACTTTCTCTGACTGGATCGAGTCAGATGGGATTCTCCCATCTAGTCTCTCTTTTCATCGAGAGAAGATGAATCATAACTATCGAGATCCAATTGTCGAAAACAAGTACATAGATAATATCAAGTACATATAATAACAAGTATACATATATACATATTATGAAGAATGAATGACTTTCAATCTAAACTTCAGTAAATTTAAGTTTTTACGAATTTTTTGTTTTGCAAGTACATATAAAGTTTTGGTAGATATTTTTTTCCGCAGAATAATATTTAAAAAAATTAATATCGATAAATTCTGATCTTTGATCTTTCAGGAATGTATGGTTCAGCTATGGGTCTCGGGATGGGACCAATGGGAGGAATGGGAGCTATGGGAGGAATGGGAGGATATGGTAGTGGAGGTGAAGTGTATGGTATGATGTGATGCTTGATTCAGTTTATGTGCTGTGAATAGTGTGTGCTCTCATAGGCTCAGGTTGTGATTATTTCAGTGATAACCTACCATGTCCTTACAAATTAAAGTTCGAAATACGGGTATTCATCTCTTTATTTCACACACTCTCTCGCATCTCTGTCCGGTGAGAGAGTACGAGGAATGAAGAGGCAATTACCCGGATTTCGAACTCTATTACAAATCTAATCAATAGATATTCCAGGTCTTGCTCCCTGTTCCCTCACACAACAATGTCTCAATGGACAGATCTGTGTGAATGGATACTGTAGCAAATCAAACGTTGCTTATGCTGGATCTCAAATTATGCAGCAAACGAATAGTAAGACTTTTTTTGTGAATCGTCCACTGATTAAATCCCCCACAATAGCAAATAATTGTTTTGTCTTTTATGATTCGTTCTTTCTCTTTATCTCTCTATCAACAGTCTGGCCCATCCCTCTAGTCATCCCTTCAGTTATCCCTTTGTTTCCTTGATCTTCTATTATCATTCCATTCCCACCCTTTCAATCTCTCTTGCCACTTCCGACTCCACCCAATGAACATCAGAGGGGACAGTTTTGTAGTTTGAGATAACATTTATTTCCTTGTGAAATTGGGACTCGATAGATCGAATACTTCCGATCAGGAAAAATATTAGGATTGTCAGGGTAAAACATCCGTCTCCTCATTTCGCTTTCTCTCTTTCTCGTCACTCTGACCTGTGACGGATTCTTCACCTTTACAACCAAAAAATAACTGAACAAAAAATAACTAACATAACTAAGCGTTTGAAGAAAGAGGTCGATGTTGATTCCCACTGTGTATTCAATTTCATAATGGTTCATTGGTTCATGGTTGATCTGTGATGTCTTTCAGCATGTATGACAGGAGCAGTCTGTCCCGTGGGTCAATATTGTATTGGAGGCCAATGTGTTCAAAATGCCCTCGCTTCTACCTTCGGTCAGATTATCTTATTCTCCTCTTTTTTCATTTGTCTAATTTCAGCATGTTATAATCTAGTGAGCTGCCCTTCAGGAATGATGTGTCAGCTGGGTACGGATGCGCTCATTTTTATTAACATTACTAAACCTAAATTAGATATTAAAACATTGAATAATTGAAAATTACAGGTCGATGTATTGCTTCTGGAATTCCATACATGGGAATGGGAATGGGAATGGGAATGGGAATGGGATAATCACTCCCCAATCCCAACTTCCCAACCCAAGTCTTTCAATCTCATTCCATTCATTCAATGCGTGTCTATCCAAATAGGAGTCTATCATAAACAGATTTATGACATTTTGTTGCACTACAAGAGAATGAGAGAAATAGAACAATCAATCTATGCTACGTTTGTGGATGAGCATCATCTTCAAATGGGTAGATCAAGGGAAGAAAATCACAATCAATTCATACATATGGGGGTTACAAACATGCAATCACAGTTAACTGCTCAGGGACATCGGTAATTCACACATATTCATTCAGTTCTACATAGAATGTTCATAACAACTCTTTGCTATAAATTATATATAACACTCAAAGCGCAATCTGGGATAATATTATGAGAATTATTGACATGCGAACTAATTCTAAAAAAGGCTGTAAAATGTTATAAATAATGCAAACAGAAACAATTTGATAAAATATGGAAAAGTTAAGGCTCAGTTGGTGGTAGAAAGGAGAGGAGGGGAGGGGAGGGGAGGGGGGTCAAACAAGGACTCAACGGATTGGGGGGTACCCGCACTAAAACAGCAGACCTTTCGGCAGTGAACGATAGAGAAGATTGAGTAATGAGAGAGATCATCTTTGATATTTCTCCACTCTAATTTCTCTATCGCAAACAGTTTACAAAGGGAGAAGACAGAGTGAGAGAGGGGATTGAGTCATGGGGATAAGATGGAGAGGGACGATAAGGTAATAATTGAGATGCCAATCAGAGAAAAGTATAGAGCATTAGAGAATAATGAATGGATGGGGAATAATAAATAATAGTAAGCACTGTAATTCAGAAGGAAAAAGCTCAAAAGCTTGTACAAGACTAGAGAGATCTACATTAATAGAATATGTTACCAATCAAAACTGAACGACTTTCATCGATTCTATCCTACCGAACCTAATCGATCAAACTACCGTACTACGATACCATTACATCATTCAATCGATAATTGGATGTACCTTCTATTAATCTCTCATACTCTTCCATTGGCCTTTCTCAATTGTGCTTCCATTTGTTTCAGTCTCTGTTTCAGATTAGCATTCTCCGATGCATATACTTGGCATCTCTGTTCCAGTGTATCAATATATTCCTTCCTCTTACGTCGAGATTCTTGTGCTGACAACTGAAATCAGTACCATTAATATACAATCATTTAGTATTATATACAACTTGTATTTAATTAACTAAGCTCTTCCCCTACATACCTTGTTCTTAATCTTTCTTCTCACAATTCGAAGTGATTCTTCTTCAGCCTTCGTAAGGGGCAATTTAGATGGGATTGAATATCCTTCTTGGATCAAAGTTCTCTTCTCTTCTGCAGACAATTGAACGTGTCCTGATCCACGAGGATCCTACAACGAATACCGTACTCCCTCCCCCTCCTTCCATTGATTGATTGATACAGTACCTGCTCAGTGATAAGACGATGATGAAGAGCCATTTCGTGCATCTTCGATCGAGTTCGGATCTGAAATTAATCGATAGAATATGAATACGGTAGTTAGATAGATTACCTGTAGTCTGTGATGGTATAGTGGATCGATAGGAGAGGGAGATACTGGAGATGAAGGACCAGAAGAAAGACATTCCATTTGACTAGAGATCTCTTCTGTAATAATATCCATTCTATCAATATCTCAATACTCTAATCTCAAACCTTTTGGTATGATCAAATTGTGAACGGATCTATCATCCATTCCATATACATGATCCATCGTAGGAGAGGGATTAGAATGATGATTATAATGGGAGAAGTGAGATACAGGAGGAAGAGGAGAAGAGAGACAAGTTCCCATTGAAGTAGATAGTGAATCTCCTCCCAATTGCATACTTAGATTGTGTGAACTGCAATTATTATTTTAGCTCCTATGAGACACCGGAATAGGAAAGAAGTGATACACTCTAAATAATCCGCTTAAGATCATTCTTTTCTATATCAGTGTATAAGTAAAGTGTCCGTTTAGAAGCACAAACTATTACAATCGTCCTTACTTTTCGAAAACGCCAAAACAGAAAGTTTAATGTTAGGCGAGTAATTCTAACAATAGAATTAACTTACCCATTTGAACTGGATGGAGAATGGAGTATTCCATGATGATTGATAGAAGTGAATGAAGGATGAGAATTAAGAATAAGCGGAGAATATTCACAAATTCCAGCTGAATCACATAGAGAAGATGGAGAATTCGATGATGAAGTGTGATAATCTTAAATTAAACAATATTACTTTTTTTGATTTTAAAAATTATTTATAACTACGAGATTTCTAAGCAGCACCTGTGCCTACTCTCTAAACGAATTAAATTCATCTGTCCTTCTAATCCCTTTTCCCACCGCTTAAGATCCTTCTCCATTTTTGATTGACTCATCCCATCTTTCCTTTCCCATTGTGATCTCTTAGCAACGACGACCCACCAGGATGTGCATTATGACCAAGATGTGAAAAGGAGAGAGAGAGAAAGGGAGAAAGAGATGTCACTATTCGCCCACACAGAGGGTCTATAACTGTATTTCATATCGAAATCATTAATTCATCCAACAGATTGGTCCGTTCAAAATGAATGTAATGTACCAAATGTAGTGATATAATCAGCAATTGTACACTATGTTAGTTCTATTCCAATATGAATGAATCCTTCCATACAAAAGAATGGATGTACGAGTGAGAGAGAGAGGAAAGGAGGAGAGGGAGGGGGGGGGGATGCTTCAGTCGTTACGGAACCAAAGTGTCCTCTTTCTCTTTGTCATTCTGAATTCATCATTTATTTTCCACTGCAGCCTTTCCTAACCAATCTTCTTTCTCACTTAAACTACAGTCGATTAAAGAGTAGTACTATTTGAGGGGATAACAAGTATCAAAAAGAGATAAATCGCATTCTTTTCCCTCTCAATATCTCCTTCGTATACCGGAAAGAGAACGAGTAGTAATCCCCGCATTTTCTTGATCCTTTCAACAGAAACACCCAACGAAATCATACTCAAAAAGTATCTGTATCAATTCGAGGAAGTGAATAAATTAAAGATAGACAATGCATAGAATGAAATAGACGAGGAGGTAAACAGTACCGTATACACAAGGATATTCGAATGTGAGTGAACACATTATCCGTTCCATTGTCGAATAAATAACTATATGAGAAAGGATACGAATGTTCCAAGTGAGAAGAAAGAAGGGAAGGAGGAAAGAGTCTTTCCTCAATGATAACTGATAGTGAGATTAGAGTAGAGGGAGTCTCCCCTATCAACCCCACCCCTTCTTATTACGATGTCATTCAGAAGGGTGTGATCCCATCTGTTGCAAGCTAACATTGAATCATAGACAAGAGAAAGACGATTCAATGGAACAATCGGAGAAGAGGAGAAATCAACTAAATTAGAGAAACAAATAGACAAATTAAGACTAATCTAAAGAACTACTCCAATGCAATCGACATGCAAGCGACAAAATAGACTAATTGATCAATCCATGCTAAATAATCCCAATGATATATCTAGAGACAAACTTAATTACTGACATATCCGATTATTGATATATTTGGGAGGAAGATTGTCACTCATAAGATCAAATAATGAATCTCTAACCAGGAGAGACATAACTTCAGTATTCCAGACGAGGGAGATGAATTGATGAGAGAAGGGAACGGTCAACCCATTCGTACCTACCTTCAATCTCATCCGCTTTCCACATATTATTGAATATATTATCGAAAGTGATGGATCGGTTCACCATTATACCATGCAGATTATCAAAAAGAGAAGAATTTGTATGAGAGACAGAGAAGAGAGGGACAAATGGGAATGGAGGGATAATACCACAGGTAGACTTCAAAAACGGACGCAGATAGAGAGGAGAAAAGAGACAGAAGGATGATGAGGATATTAATCTACATGGGATATAAGGGAATAAGTGCAAACTAGTCCCGATTACTAATAATATCTCCTTACTAAGTGCATATTCTACATATGTTTCATCTCATCCATATGGATATCACAGCTGCAATCCATTCCTCCTTTCTCTTCCCCCTATCCAATTATATTCCATCTATGAGTAATTCCATCTTAACTCACCACTATCTCGATCTTCTGGTTCCAATTTGATCTGTTCATCCGAATCTGTAAAGTATCCATTCATTTCTCTCTTCTCCCTTTTTCCTCTCCAAATCGTCCCAAATGGTCTTCAGCATTGCTCATCTCCATGCTTTTCATACATTGATAACACTTTTCCTTCTCTTCTTTCCTCTCTTTCCCCATTCACATACTATTCATCTTCCTCTTCTTCCAATTATAAATCTACTTGCTAGATCCACCCATCTAAGTATCAAGATCGAAAGAGACCCGATAATGATCTAGTCCTTGTAGTTCATTTCCACTCGAGACTCTCATTCATCCACCACTGAGAGAGATCCACTACCATCTATACTCACTAGGGTAGATCATATTGGAATGGATCAAATAAATACTTACTTAGACTGAGAAGGGAATCAGATGGATGAATGAGAAGAGGATCATCATTGAGAGAAGGAGAAAATAGTAAGCAATCGTTCTTGACTAGACCCCAATCTTCATCCATTTCGTAGTCTTCCTTAATCAATTGATCATTAACGAAGGAATATTCCAAGGAGCTTACATAATAGTGATAGACTGCAGTCATATCTCGATAGCGGAATGAAGAGGGGATGAGGATGGGGAATAGGGAAGACAAATAAGCGAGTAAAAGGAGAGAGAAGGAAGGAAGGATGGAAGAGGACTATGAGGACAGGTGGGCAAAGTGGTTATGGAAAGGAATCTGAATGAGAGATGAAGGAGATAGAGAGGGAAGAGTTCTGATCAACGCCCATTCCAGGGTGCGACCAGTGATGCACTGAGATAGAAGAGAGAAGAGAAGAGGAGAGATGAATGGAGGAGAGGAATCATCAATGAAAAGAAGAAGGAAGGACCTTCCCTTTCCTCTTCTTCCATTCTCTTGGCAACCCTAGTCGATCACGCGTCTTCTTCTTCTGTCTCTCTCACAAAAGAGAAGGACTAAATGGAAACTACTCCTTTCTCTTCCTCTCTCTCTCTCCCTCTTCTCCACCCACTACCAATCATATTCATCCGCCTTCTCTCTCCGATCTGTTTAATATTGGCAACTTTCGATCAAGCAATGAAAGGAAGAGAGGAGTATACTGAGAGGGGTAGGCGGACTGTGAATAGCCATGATAGATACAAACATGTACCCCCAAGGGTGAGAGGAAGTGATAGGACTTGTGTGATGAAAAGGAGGAGTAGAGAGGGGGATGATAGAAGGGGAAAGAAGGGCAATGGATCATGGAGAAGTGAGTCTCTACAAACAGAGGGATCATAAAGGGAAGAAGGAACGACATCGATATACATCGTCCCCCTCCTCCCCTCCCCTCCCTCCCTCTCTCTTGGTCAGTACAATCAAATGGAAGATGAAGAAGAAGCATCGAAAAGGAGAAGGAATTCACTCCAATCATTCTCCCGCATGACACACAAAATGGAAAGGAGCAATGAGGAAAAGGGAAGGAAAAGAGAGTACATGACCGATATTATCTATCTAATCCATCGAGAGACGACTACATATCGGAAACGCGCTCTTATCGAATCGTCGCATCGACCTACTCAAGCCCCTTCGGCTCTAATCGGTCGTATTCTCAATCATCTGAGAGAGCTGTGGCCTTTCAAGAGTTGAGATCAGCCAAAAGGAGCTTGAAAGTGAGAGCAAATCATCAGATAGGACTTCAATTCAATTACAACCTTAAACTTGGTAAAGGAATAAAACTAAATCAGATGAAATTGGGTGAACATTTTCTGCTTATGCTAATCAGTCGATCGTCGAAGTTAGCCCAAAGTAGCGTTTTTGGATGGAACGGAAAAATAAAATAATACCGTAGTGGAAAGCTACCGTAATTTGTAAATATTAATTTATTTGATATGAAATTAAAAATTTTCGGATTTCTTTTTCATTTCCTCACTAATTTTCTCCCCATGTCGGTGTTCACGTCCCCGTTCCCATTTTATTAATCTATTTTTCACTTTTGCTTTCATCGTTTGACAGTGTAAAGGTCAGTTTGAGATACATTTGTTCCCTTGATCTCTTACCTATTTCATCTATTGTCTTCAATTGGATCTTCCCCAGAAGGAATAATCACAGTCAGCTGTTGGGTGTTCTCTCCCCTCTCCCTCTCGTCCCTTCCTCTTCTATATTTCCACGTGCGTCTTTCTCTCTCTCTTCACTGATATACTCCGTGTACTTTGTTCTTTGAGAGGGTAGAGATACCAGCTCTTCGTTCATTAATTGTCCATACTCCTCATAAGGAATGCTCGTCCCTTCCTTCACTCGGTAAGCTCCCCTCTCCTTTCCTCCTCCCTTCCTCCTCCATTGATCTACCTTTATCTCAGTGTTTTCTCATCTCTTCGTCCTCTATCTTCTCTTTCATCCGTAACTCGTAATGGAAGAATCCTTCAAGTGAAATGGGACGATGGTCAGTCTTTCTACTCTAAACAACTCTCTCTCTCTCTATCTTTCACTCTAAACTTGCATCAATCTCTCATGTGTTTAGTCTGTTGTGTAAGTTGATCCATTAGTATATTGACGAACGGAGTTCTCTTTCACTTCTCACAGAAATGGTTCAATGTTTGAATAGATAAATTGTCTGCATAACACACTGGTATATAGATGTTGAAGTTGGCAAGCGACTTGAATATCAATGCACATATTCTTATTCCTTTGGAAGAAAAACGGGATAGGTAACAAATGGGATCTCAGGTTCGACAGGTAACTTTCCCATTGTGTGGATGAGAGATTCGTCTCCCGATCCACACACTTATTCACTCTCTCCTGCTATGAGTGCACGAAATATACACATGAACACATTCGATGTCGAGGTAAACAATAATGGTTATTGGTAGATTGATCTTTGATCTCTGCAGGTTGAACCACTTTCCTTCTCCATCTCAACAGATAATGAATTACATGTTGAATGGCCAGGAAATATAACCAGCAAGTGAGTAAAGAGAAACTATACCAGAGGGGAAATATTCCTCTCTTTTTATTCCCTTTCAAAGGCCAAAGTCCATCGTAGATTCACATCTGAATGGTTACAACTTCGTAATCCATCTAGTCCAATTGCAAGTGAGAGAAGAAGAAAATGGTACCTCTTTCCATCGGAGACATGGGGAAAGAATGAAATTGAGAAGAAATTGGGAAGATTTGATTATAATGATGTAATCAATGATGATAAGGTGAGGACGACACTTGATTCCCTTATCGAAAGGGACTTGAGAGGGGAGGGGGGGGGAGGGGGTCACTGGACAGCACACTTATGATTCATACATTCTTGTTCATAATTTGTATTGTGGTGACGTGATCTTCTTCGTTGCAGACTCTTCATGATTTCCTTGAGAAAGTTTGTCTGGATGGAATAGCAGTAATTAATAATGGACCGAAAGGAGAAAAAGGAGCTGTTGAGAAGATTGGAGAAAGAATTGGATTCATTCATAGAACACATTTTGGGTAATCTTTCTTCACTTTTTATTTCTTATTATTTGTGAATGGTTTCAATTCTTCAGAAATGTATTCGAAGTCTGCACTAAGCCTGATGCTTCTAATATGGCGTATGCAGTTCCATCCACTCTTCCATTTCACACTGACTTCCCTTCTCTCAGTGACCCCCCTCAGGTTAAATTGATCTTTGATCTTTCTTCTAATCTATCTTCTTAGCTTCAAATGCTTCACATGTTCATCAAAGCGAAAGAGGGAGGAAATAGTCTATTTGTCGATGGATTTCATGTTGCAAATCAGGTATATTTATTCTTCGTGTTGAAAATCATTTCTATACATTGTTCAAAGTATTTTTTGGAGAGTAGAATAGTCGATTAATTGCGTGCGAATCTCTTTCTCTAGTGGATCATAGATGGAAATTGTAGAGAAGGGAACTGCAATGAATTGCATACAAACAGATCAAAGTTTCCACAGCTTTCACACGATTGAAAAGGTGCAGACGAAAAGGAGGGAGAGATAGGAGATTTGTTTTGATAAAATAGAGAGAAAAAGGGGAAATGGCAGCCGAAAATCGGTTCAAAACAAGTCTAGATCGACAGTGAAGGATTGAATTCGAATGAAGAAAAGGGATACGTTCCCGTGATATTTCAAGGGTATTATCATTCCGAAATCCGTGATAAGAAATGATTAATTATTTGACACAACGAATGAAATTGTTCACTTGTTTTAGCTTATAATAACCTTAAGTGAACAATCTCATGTGAATTTGAGCTTCGAATTGAACGACCGGAAGTATTCGATATTCTGACTACGATGTCATGTGAATTTATCGAGGAAGGATATGATATTCATAATGGTCCTAATGGACAAATCATCAATTTCCCATTCAATATGGCTGCAAGACACACTACAATCAAGTGAGATATATAACATCATTCCATCTAAATGACGAATATTTTTCTTAGAATACTCAGATCTATCGACTTGTATTTGTGTGATGAGAAATGCAGATGTATTACAGGACAGATTCATCGGGTCAAGTGGTTCGTGTTCAATTCGGAAATGCAATGCGAAGTTGGTTCTACGATTGCGAACCAGAGAAGATTCAGGAATTGTATCGGTATGGCATTCTTCTTCCATTCTATTCATAGTCCCTATCATTAAGTGCTCTGAAAGTTTTCACTGACTATGTCTATCAAGAGAGAAATCTACTCAAGATCACTCTTCAGGAAGGTTAGTTACATTTCGCTTTACATTGCCAACAATATAAAATTATACACTGTAATCGATTAATCCGAGTACCATTTCTTTTCAGGAGATACAGTACTCTGGGCTAATACTCGATTATTGCACACTAGAGATGGATACGTAGAGGATGGTGATAAACGGTAACAATTCTTCAATCGATAATGATCCATTGACCGTAATCTTCAGACGAACTCTAACTGGATGTTACTTTGGATGGGATATAGTGAAGTCTCGTGTTCGACAATTGAGTAGAAAGCTTTCCCTTCCCACATCACAACCATCTGCTGTAGGAAAATGATATTTATGCAATTAAATAGTTTTTATTACGATAATTTTTACGAGCTCTTTGTCTTACTTTGTGTTCTATGGACTCGATTAGCAATAAAAGCAGAATAGAATCGGGATGACTAGAAGATACGAAGAGGGATTGACTTAGATTGAAAAGATAAAGGGATAAGCATACAATCATGGTGATATGCAGCCTTCTTGGGAATTATATTGAATCAGAGAAAAGAAGAATCAATAGTAGAAATTGAGTGTATTTTACTCGTTGAATCAGTTATCAGATCATTCAATGGAGAGGGGATGAAAGAGAGAGAATAGTTATGTACCCTGTGTACTTTCAATCGATTAACCATTGATTTCTCCCTTATAATCTACCCTCTCAAATGGCCGATTTAGAGAATGAAACACGAAGATGAGCGTTTTCCGCCAGTTTGAAGTTGTGCATTCTGCAAAGATCAAAGATGAGAGATGAGGAAAAGGAAGGGTAACTGACTTGATAAGTGCATCGATTGCCTCTTCACAGTCTCCCAATTGCATCAAAGCCATTTTATGGTCCTTTCTGAACAGAATCATTCTCTTTTTATACTCTACTCCGTTGGATAATCGAAAAAGGTGAAATAATGTGTGTAAACGAACGGGAAGAATTTGAATGCCTTGACGTCGTATCCAGCTTCCTTGAAAGAATCTTGAAGAGTATTTGCATTTACATTGGGAGGAATATTCGATAGATGAAGAGTTGAAGATGGGGCATAGATATTCAAATAATTCTTGCTACCTGAACATAACTATTTGTTAATGAGATTGTGTAAACAATAATTTTATCTTGATTAATTGTAGGCAACTGACCAGGTTTCTTGAATCGATGAAGTGTAGAATGAGAATAATCCTTCGTCAAACCCGCATCTGGTTGACCTCAAATTATCTTTATTATTCTAGAAAGAAATATATGTATTGTACATACCTTCCTTTGGCATTTGCACTGAAGTGTGCTTAGAGGGAGTTACTCGAATTATTCTATCGTACCATTTGACCTTGTCTAGATGTTGACACGCTACAATATTCATCGATGAAGTAGGTCCTTTCTCATTTTTTTTTATATTTTCCATTGGATCGATAGACCACCCACCAAGTTGTGCCTGCTGTGTCTCTGAATACTGAATGAGTGCATTGTCCTTCTTATTGAAGAGAATCTTCACACGAAGAACATCCCCGTATACACCTGTTGATTATCGATTGATGGAAGGAGTCGAGAAGGAATTACGATAGGAATGGAGGGAGTACGGTAGGAGGGAGAATGACACTCAACGATCTACTGACTAAGGAAATGAAGGGACGAACAAGTTGATTGTCGTTCTCAATTACGAATCGAAGAGAAATTGGAAAAGGAAAAAAAGGGAAAGGAAAATAAAAAGAAGAATCTTCGTACCGAATAAAGTGAAGAGATCGTCTGGATTGACCTTCTGAAAGGAATAAAAAGAGGATAGATGAAGAATAAAAGCCATGCATTGAATAGATGAGAAGAGAGACACTCATGATGAGACTATTAAAGTGAGAACAAAGATATGATCAATCGACCAGAGAGAGAGAGATAGAAGGGAAAGAGAGGGAGGGTAAAGAAGAGAGAGAGAGAGAGAGAGGAGAGATACTACGGTATTCTTCCCAATTGATTACCTGTTCTTCCAGATTTGATACAAGAATGACGGGTGTTGATTGTGCCAATTGGAATCTCATTGGAGATACAGTAGATGGTAGACCAGAGAGAGAAGCGAGAGTAGGAAGATATGGAGATAGAGTTGAAGATTGAGTAAGGGCATCTCCTGCTGAATAATTCTCATTAAAGGGAGGGAGGAGGGGGAAGAGGGAGATCACCTAGCATGGATAGATCCTGTTGAGATGCAGTAAGTGCAGGATGGGTGAAGAATGCAGTGACTGGATTGGCAGATAGTGAATAGGGAAGGAATGGATTTCCAGTGAGAATAGAAGGCATCGATCCAGGTACAGAAGCTGCAGCTGAGTATTTGTACACTATAACAATCCTACATGCTCTTCCTCATTTCTAATGTCCCTTTTCCCTCAACTCCGCTTTCAAAATGCGCCAAATATTGTGTTTTATGAAAAAGGCTAAATAAAGAATGGAGATGGAAAGGAACTAACCAATAGATAATTGCTGTTCCAGTGTCAATTCCCCTGCAGGAAGATTAGGATTCGTGTAGTCTCTACTCTTGTCATTGTTGTATTTGATGTTCAGTGTTGATAATTTACTGCAATAACATTTTTCATCTCTTAATACTTCGTCATGTCTATCCCCATAATTAATATCTTATTGTACGTAATCTCCTAGCAACAGTGACTAGGTCTCCTAATGATAGTTCATCCTTTCTATCGTCAATCTACCTTCCAATTTCCTTTCCCTCTCTCTTTTCTATTGGAATTAAGCAAGGATAATTCAGTTCTTCCACCTGTCTCTTTCTCTCTCGAGACTTGTGATAGCTACAATTATGACTGAATCGACTGAAGTAGAAGGAGGAGGGGAGGGGGATATCGTATCTCTTCCCTTCCTATTCTCCTCACCTATAATCAATCCTCAGTGTACAACATCCATTGTAGATGCACTGATTCTCAAGAGCGGCCTTTGCAGTCTGAGCTGAATTGGCCTCTGAGAGTTGAACGAGAGCTTGGAAGGTATCTCAAAATACGAAGAGGATGAGGAAAGGAAGAGAGAGATGGAGATACTCACTATTCTTGTTGAAAGTTATTATCCTTAGTACCTTTCCATATCGAGAGAACACCTGAAGGAAATATAAATATTGGATGGAAGAATGATATATTCAACTCACATTGTACAATATCTCAAGTGTAACAGGGTATAACATATTCTCAATTATAACTCGAAGGACACAATTGGGAGATTGTTGAGTACTCGATGAAATATCAAGAGTCGAATTTGTTGATGATAAATTCCCTGATGAATTCTGAAAAGGGGCATATCAATATTAATTCTATCGTCAACTTTCTTCTGAGCACCCCATCTCTCACAAATGATCTCCCTTAAGTAGATATTGTATCTACCTGATAATTATCGATAGAATTATTTTGATGAGGAAGAGGAACGGAGTGAGAAGGAAGTACGGTAGAGGTCATTCTGCTCCTCTTACTACCCCTTGCACTCCAGTAATCCAGAGTATTACGTTTCCCGATCGTGCTAAGACCCGAAGGGGTTACGGTAGATGATGATGATGATCGATTAGTTGAACGAGATGGAAGATGAGTTAACATTATAGTAGACAAGAGAAGAGATATCACTACTGGAGTAATGAGAGAAGAAGGAGAGAAGAGAGAGAGAGAGAAGGAGGGAACTATGGTAACGCCCTTCAGATAGAAGATAGAATGAATGAATTGAAGAGAGAGAAGGAGAAAAGGGGAGGAGAAATAGATAACTAAAGTTATATGAGAGAGAAGAGACACAACCAATTTGGGATTGGTGTCTATTGGTGGAATAGAAGAAGAAGATGATGATGATGGAGGGGAGGAAGAGGAGGGGGAGGTGAGAGTAGGAAGGGTAGAAAGAGATCATTCTACCATTGATGGCATGTCCAAGTATACTCAGCTTTGATTACTCAACAAGAGAGAACAAGGGAAAGGCTTATTCGGACATGAAATGGAATAGAAAGAGAGAGGAATGAAAGAGAGTTGAAACGGTTGAAGGAAAGGATCTGAATAAATGAGATTGAGATGAAATGAAGAAGGAAGAGTAGAATAAATGGTGTTTGAAAGAGGAAGATTTAGTGTTTGGAAGGACAGAGAAGGGGTGAAATGAGAGGATACGATGGAAAGAGAGAGAGAGAGAGAGAGAGAGAGAGAGAGAGAGAGAGAGAGAGAGAGAGAGAGGAGATAGGCTGGCTAATGAATGTGGCAGAGGATAGAAGGTGTCAATAGAAGCAAGATACGACCATATATTGAGAAGAAATTGAAGTTACGATGGGAAGGGAGGATAGACGAAAGAGGAAGAGGAAGAAAGAAAGGAAGGAGGACCACTACCATTCTCATTTCCTCTTTCTTACTAATCAAAAATCCACTAAAATCCTCCTTTTATAAGCTCGTTTTCGGGTAATGACGAAGGCTTTCAATTGAGAGAAGAAGAGAAGATGGATACCATTTATAGAGGAAATTCATTCCCTTCCCAGATGAAAGAGAAGTTACGACCAATGGAATAGATAGATAGATACATCCATACTAGATGATATTCAGATTGATGGGAACAACGAATTGAAATGATACGGTAATATTAGTGTCTAAAAAGGAGAAAGAGGGATGAAATTGCGTAGTGAGCAAAGGGAATTCAAAGGATTCTAAGTGAAGTCGTTTCCATTTCTCGCTTCCATTATACAATGCATAGCTCATGGCAAATAATTACCCTCTTCGTCTCAAGAGAGATAGAGCCCTTCTTATATTGAATATTACTGGACTGATATTGAGAATGAAATGAGATTGGAATAGAGAATGAACTATGAAGAGACGATTGAATTGAAAGATATTGAAACAGAAGTAGTCGGATTGGGGATGGGTAGGTATTGTATCCCTTTCGGTCTAGAGGGAGAGATAGAGCGAGAGGAAGGGAGGAGAAGATAGGAGGAAGGAAGAGAATGGAAGATCACGACGGATTATGGAGGAACGAGAGGAGATGAAGTAATGGACTACCGAAGGGAAAGAAGAAGGAGAGAAGGGGGGAGGG
>LS487914.1:10559-21469 GCA_900490705.1 Pristionchus arcanus
TGCTGACATAATCCTGTAAATATTAAAAATTTATTTATTTATTTATTATTTAGAATAATCGAGAAGATTCGCGGACGGAAAATCAAGGACTGCACCTTTAGCGGCTCTACGTCGAAAACAGTTACGCCCTCCCACAAGTCGCCGAGTGTGATATCAACGCGGAAAGAATAAACAAATTGTGTTCGAGCGTCTTTGCAT
Organism: Pristionchus arcanus; assembly: GCA_900490705.1. Taxonomy (NCBI): domain Eukaryota; kingdom Metazoa; phylum Nematoda; class Chromadorea; order Rhabditida; family Neodiplogasteridae; genus Pristionchus; species Pristionchus arcanus. The sequence goes on from LS487914.1 coordinate 10,758, forward strand.
GAAATATGAAGTTTGATCCAACCTCCTAGTGTTCTCAAAGTAACACCACAGTCTTCGCACATTAAAGGATAATTGTTGTCATTTGGATCATACTTTTTTCCCTACACCATTATCAGGTTGTAACTCCTCCTTTGTATGTTTCGTCTTTTTGTGACTGGGTGAAACATTCGTTACATACAGTATGCGAAATATCTCTAGACAATTTATCGACAAAGCATCTACAATTTTATGATAAGAAATGCAAACAAATTTGGAGCGATTATCAATTGGTGTTATTGCTTTGGGTCGGGGCTGTTTTTGATTAGGCGGAATGGAAAAACGTTTGATGAGATCAATGAAAGTGTTACGTGAGATCAGCACAGGGTCAAGTGACATCAAATAATAAATATAAAAACAATTAAATAAATTAGCGATGGCACTTGCATCAATAAGTATTCATATTTTGATTACACTAATAATTGATTAGGCAATGCAACTATTTGGCACACTGTTGTTCAAACGCGGGCTTTTTCTATTCACAGGAGGCACTATCGACTAAGTTTTTGCTTAAAGAAAAAGGCTATCGGGTATACTATTGCTCTGTTACGATATAGCGGGCTTGATATCAGGGGTGTTTAGTATACTATGGGTAGGCATACAATTAAATACTTATGGGTATCATAGACCTCAAGTATCATAGACGTAGGGATGCTTGGTTCGGTGCCAAATCAGTATCCATAATTGGACATATCAATCTTCACCATCGGCATCTTTCTCGTATCCTTCTCGTCTTCTTCCTCACTCGATGAGTCCTTCTCCCGTCGATTGTACAGAGCCTCTTCCGGCATTTCGATGCGGTAACTGGAAAAATACAAATCTTTGGAATTAATGATTTAGCTCTTTGGGCTTCAGTCATTGAACTTATATTGTCATTGCTAGGTAAAGAATGCACAAGTCAGCAAATTGATTATTGAAAACATGTGTTACACATTTTACCTTAATTGGTACCACAAAGAATGACTAAAATTGTTCCAAAACTTGTTCGATTTTTCACAGTGCACTCAGATAAAATTGCGATAGGTTTCAGCAACTGCTTATAAACAGTTTCTGTCAGTATAAAATGATATGGCGAAGTCAAGTAGGATTAAATTATTATTCACCTCTCATGCATCGCTCCAATCTCTCCGGGGTTCATCGCTGGCTGATGCACGTCGGGCATTGTGAAGTCCTGGGATTTATTTTGATTTATTGGAACTACACTTCTTCTCCTTCCTTCACTTGTCAAATTTAAAGTAGCTTTCCAGTGGATCAGTTTTTTTCAAAGTCTAATTGGTACACGTCAAGCGGCACTAGGTCGGATGAGAACCGTCGGATGAGAACCGACTGGATGAGAACCAAAAAATTTTTTGAGCGTCGTAGTATTTTGCCAGGGTGTTCTAAACACCATAAACGGAGAAAAATTTTTTTTGGCGGTTCTCATCCAGTCGGTTCTCATCCGACGGTTCTCATCCGACCTAGTATCCGTCAAGCGAGCAATTTGTGAATTGGTTCTACAACCGATCTGATCATCTTTACGCGAAAGTGCGTTCTTCCTTCTCAGACTAAGATCAGAAATGATTTTCTCACTTCCATATTCGGCTTGCTCGCAAGTGATGTCTCCGCATCAAGGTCCATGCACTGCACGTAATCGATTTCGAGCTGGAATTAATTAATAATTATCTTACAATCTGAATTTTAGTTATTGCGATGAGTTTCACAACTATCATAAAACTTGGAATTTCAATTATTTTCAGTGGGGCTGATGTCGACGATGCAAAATAATTAAAAGAACAATGATCAAAGAAACCTTCACTATTGACTTTACCACGTGCTTCTAACACACGCTAACCCTGATTTTCTATGATAGTCTAATCACATTTCGACATTTCGTACATTTCGAGAACCAAAGATCAAAGATCAATTCCCACCTTATAATGCGACTTGGCCACGTATCTCACGAACTTCTCCACTCTATCCGGGTCTTCATGTTGTTCCACTGAGATGGAGCGAACGACCGTATTGGAGATGGTGGCAAGGGGCATCGTGAAGTCCACCTGCGAATATATTTTCTTGTATCAAATTACACTTATCAACATCTACCCCGTCTGGCTACAATAGGAAGGATCAAGATCTATCGGCATTGTCGAGAACTACTTATTAGCTCAAATTCTATTAATCTTCGATATCGTTCAGAGATCGAAATTGAATCATTGACGCGCTCAAGTTTTGACTAGATTTCAGTTAGTGCGATCACCAAGGCTGGAATAATAGTTAATTACCTCCGCATTCGGCAGGAACTCATCGGGCATCAGATCGAACGAGGACAGCTCGAAGCGACATCTGCGAGAGAAAATATTATTTTATCGAGAAGGATCGTTGCTATAATCAATGTATTGCTCAAATAGGCTCGGACATAGTAGTCGCGAAGCGTATTCAAAATAAAAACTTCAGATACTTTCAAGAATTGTCTTCATCTGAGTAATTGAAACGTTGAAGAGTGTTGTCGTTACCAATCAGAAACTACGAAACTCTTTACTTGAATGAAAGTATCGAAACTCACTTGAGCATGTAGCTCTTGTACGCCTCTTGCTGTTCTTTTGGCAGTCGAGGAATCCTCCAGACAAGCGATCGATAAACGTGCTCGTACTTTGCCTCGCCTGACAATTTTTGTACATCACTTCATTTTTTCATCTTGCGCAGAAATTTTTTTTTTCTTAGGTTTCTTAGGATCAGTTTCTTAGGATTTTGTCAGTTCTTATGAAGACCCAAAATTCGTAGAAAACGATAAGTTTTGCCCGTCATCCTGTTGATGGGTTACGCCAACTGCACAACTCATTTACTCACCAGTGCCCACTTGAATCAGGTTGTTCTCCACAGTTTGCACCGCGCCGAGCAATCGCTCTTTCAGGTTCTGAAAACAATCATTATGGCCGGGAAATTTTGAGAGCCGGGATTTGCCAGAGCCTGTAAATAGCCGTACCTTGACTTTGCCCGGCTTCATCTTTTTGGCGTGTACTGATCCCACTCCCCAGTGTCGTTCCTCGCGGAAGATGTATATCCACGCCTCCGGGATGGGGAACCGAATGCAAATGTCCTGAAATGTTTTTTTTATAATCATGTATTATGAGTACAACCCATGATTTAGAAAGAAGTTTTTTTCAGTTAGGAAGCAAGGGCGTATTGGAAAACCTCATGACCCCTTAGCAATGAACAAGGTGTGAAACATATTTTGTGCCAGGGAAATGCATTTTCATTCTCAGGTCAATTTTCTGTTAGTTCCTGATTTCGTTTATCCTACTACCATATTCCTTAACTAAATATTGATAGGGTGAATTTTTCGACAATTGTTGTCGGCTATCCGTATCCTTTATAAATACCCTACCTCGCACGGAATGGTCCGTCGACTCTCGGCCGTGCCCCGGCTCCGGCTCGCGTTCGCCGCCGCCATGGCCTCGATGCGGATCTCGACCTGAAATAGGATTTCAATGTTTTGAAAACATCACAACAACAACAACAACAAACCTTGGACCCGGCAATCTTCATCATCGCCTTCACAGTCAGGTTCTTCTCGCGGTTCTGAGGGGGACGTACGCGGAACCGCATTAACTGGAGTGGATTTTTTTAATATTTTTGAATTCAAGATCCAGACGGAATCGAAAATTGCATGAGCAAAGAACTAAGAAGAACTGGTGAAACTCATTCGAATGTCAACACTCGTTTGCCCATGTAAAATTCTCAACAAATCGCTTTAGTCATGCTATTTTACGCCGCTTGTAATTATTTCGCGGCCTAGAAAGGAAATAAACGCAAACCTCAAAGAAGCATCCGTCCGGCGGCGGGATCTTGATCACTTGTTCTTCTTCGAAGGTTTTCTTCAAATTTTAACATTTTTTGGTTGATTTTCTACAAGGGTTACGACTAAGTTTCTTGGAAATACAGCAAAAACAGGTCAGAATGTTTTCGAAAATCTCACCAAGTCAACGATCGAGTGGAATTCCAGATTCTCAAACCGAATCCATCGCTCGGTGTACATGGGCAGAATGTCCTTGCGGCGCACGATTTCCTAAAAAAGTATTTCGTGATTGGTTACGTTTCAATGCTGCTATAAGGGGCTCATTCTCGTTATTCTACAATGTCATCAATGCACATATGAAAAATAAAGATGAAGTGAGGACGACACTTCTAATTCGCTTTCTTTTAGCTGTCTCTTAGCTTTGTAATAAGAGAACCCTGGTGCCCATGAAATATGTAGAAAATCAACGTACCTTGCCCTGCCGCCTCCTGTCATTCAATCCGATCTCCAAGAACGGCTTGCCCGTCACGAACGCCAGGCAGAACATGCGGACTCGTGCCTGAATTTTGTCTTTTAAATCTGATCTTTGATCTTTAGACTCTGATCTTAGGTGTTTGATCTTTGATCTCCGCTCACCTTCTGATCACTGACGATGCCGTCCTTGTCCACGTAGCAGGCGTACTCGTCGTAGCAATGGACCTAGAAAAGTGATCTTTGATCTTCATTTTTAATTTTACCTATCTACTTCCCTCCCTTCCCGTTCCCCTGCTACTTACCCCTTGTTCCGCATGCTCTATTTTCCAATTTGAGCCAATTTTTAGCCAGTTTGAGTACTACGAACCTCAGACCTCACTAAGTCATCCAGACAATCGAGCGACAACATACCTGCACTTCATCCTGCTTGTGCACGGGCGCCTTGTCCCTCTTCGCCGGCGCGTGGAAGAGGATGTCCTCGACGACGGAGATGAAACTGAAATGGATTAGAATTTGTACCAAATTGGATATTGGCCTTTTGGTGTATCTATCTAGCAGCTCGTGATAACAAGTGTTAATCTCCACCGACTCATCGTTCTCTTCTTATGGTTCATCCATTGTTGGCAAGCTTGCTTTTGCAAATCGGAAGGTTGACGCAAAAACGTTTGCTAACCTCTGCATCGCAGCTGCGTCCACGGATCCAAACTTGGCCAGAACGGTGCACTGGGCGGCGTGCTCCAGGGGCATGCCGTACTTGGTCACGTGACCCTCCATCAGGCGCGCGATCTGGCCTGCAAAATAGGAGAAATAAGCAAGGTGAGGTGCAGTGAAAATTTCAAAAATTTAAGACTGTTGCATGGCACGTGTGGCACGTGAGATCTATCAATTGATTGATAATTTATGTCATGTGACCCTACATGAAGTTAGCGATCTGGCCTGTAATTATATTTTTGTTTCAGAAATAACGATTTTTTCTAATTTGCCGTCGTCGTCGATCAAATTTATCGTAAATTGAAGTAGAAGAATTTGTCGTGAAACATATGCCAACTCGAATTGTATTCTCCCGACCAAAAAAGACAATCCCACCGTTGTTTCCCAAATTTGAAACAATTGTACTTCATTAGTTCGAATTACCCTGTCTGATGCCGACCCGTTCCTTGTACTGGATGTGCTGTAGTTTGACTGTGTGCAGTTTTCCGTAGATGTCGTAGGCCTGAATTTTTATTTTATTAACTGTATTAAAATAAGTTAAATTATATTTCAGTTAATTGCAAACTGGACAAAATAGGGGACTCCGTTGAAATTCATCGAAGACTCTTCGAAATCTATGCGAGCAAAATCGGCAAAAGAACGTAGGGGGCACCCGGAGTTGAACCGGGGACCTCTCGATCTGCAGTCGAATGCTCTGCCACTGAGCTATACCCCCGCGTGTTTCTCTAGCGCTGGCGGCGAGATAAGAGCGCGCGTTATGGCGAGTATATCTCGTCACTCTCTCTCCTTGTGAGCTTGTTTATCTTACGCATGCCAATTAGAGCTCAGCGAGTGAACGAGGGAGAGGGAAAGTGAAAGAGATCCCAGTTGTCTAGGTTTTGGTGATAATTTCGCAGCGAAAAGGCATCAGAGGCGTTCAAAATTAGTCAAATAAACGAGAAAATAACATTACCTGCAGTGTAGTGTCACTGAGACTGCAACTAGATTGCAACAGTGTCTCTTGAACGGGTCGAGCATCGTTCTTGCTGTTGAAAATCTGAAATTTAGTAATTGAAATCTCATTTCAGAACCACATTGTAACGTTTCATAGTCAGCTTGTAGCTTTGTATGCATAACCTGCAGCTGTGTATAGTCTATTCTTATCAGCTTTTGGCATCATAACCCTGTTATGATTGCCGCTATCACCACGTGTTGCTCTACACTTTGCAACCATAATGAATGCAAGCAATTTGAGCAACATCGAAGTTTATTGATTGGAGAACTAGCATTTCACCCTCACAGAATGGAGTGAATCTTTTTTCGAGACATGCTTATCAGTATATCATCACGCTTGCATATTTCTGCATATTTAACCGCATAGTTTAGGGCTGCTAAATCGGCACGACTCTCTCCTCGATTTGCATGCACTCTCGAGGTTTCAGATAGACGTGAGAGCATGTAAGTTGGGGAGAGGCGCGCGTCGATTTGGTTGTATGAACCCTGCATTGAAAAGTGGTGATATTGCACGTGTGTCGGGCCTGTGATGACTATGGTATAGCAAGACAAGCTCGTAAAAATGAGGAAAACGTGGCTCGTAAACTGCCTTGCGACCCTAACATGATAAGAATAATGAATCGTCATTTCTACTCTAAAATTACGCGCATCTTCAGGTTCTTGAATTATTTTTGTTCCAGAATGCTTCGGGCAATTATTCTTCTGACACTATTTGCGCTCGCTAGCTGTGAGAAGGTCGATGACCCGGAGCTTCTTATGACCGCGGTAAAATTGATCGAATTATTTTACTGAATATCTTATTTTTTTAGACCGAGATGATTCGCTATTGGGGCTACCCTGCAGAGGACCACAATGCAACGACCAAGGATGGCTACATTCTCGGATTGCAGCGTATTCCGAGGGGAATCAAAGGTAGTATACATAGCATTGCTAGCACTTATGATGGGATGTGATTTAGCAAACAATTAGCAAAAATATCTGTGAAAACATTGATTCTGTTCCAAAGTGGTCGCCATTCAACTTATGAATTCTCAAAATCCCTTTAATCAGGTCCGACCCCTGCCTGTCGACCCGTCGTGCTAATGCAGCACGGTCTGGAGAGCGATTCCACTAGTTGGATCGCCAATCTACCCGAGCAATCGGCTGGTGAGAATACAGTTGCAATTACTAATGGAAAAGACACAATAAAAGATCGGATCCGCTTTCTCTGTCGATCAAAGCATTAAAAAAAATTTGTTATTGGTTTTCCGCCGAATATGAAGAGCGAATCATTATCATCAATCATCCATCTCCTATCTGTCATCGATGAAACACATTTGGTGAACCTAGCGTGAATCATATTTCAAATTTGCAGCCTTCCTCTTTGCGGACGCCGGATTCGACGTGTGGCTGGGCAATGCGAGGGGCAACACTTATTCGAAGAATCACGTCAATCTCACGTCAAAGGATGAGAAGTTCTGGGAATTCAGGTGAGAGTTATTTCATCCACTTTCCCTCTCCTTGCTGGTTTTTGACTTGCACTGTCCGCACGTTGTTTTCATTCTAGTCCTCTCCGTGGGGAAAGGTCGGGCCAATGCGCAAAAATTAGGAAATACTCTAATCCATCGCTCCTTCATAGTTGGGACGAGATGGCTCAGTACGACATTCCCGGCATGATCGATTACATCCTCGAAACAACCGGTCAGGACAGTCTGTACTATATCGGACATTCGCAGGTGAATCTGCTATTTGATCTTTGATCTTTAATCTATGATACCAGAGCAGTTGTGATACAAGGGATTCGTGAACAACTTTATGGAATGGTGGCGTAATCGGCATCTGGGGTGATGTCACGTTCAGGAACACCTTTATCTGAATTCCAAAATGTCACTGTTGAGGTTTCGCCTGTTCCTAAACGTGCCACTAGATTATCATGTTAGAGATAAAACGAGAAAGTGGGCAGGATTGAAGATACTGACAAATATCGCATTAATGAATTTTGAAATCGAAAATTCCAGTTCGATAAAGATTGTATAAATTATCTTTGCAGGGAACCCTGACGATGTTCTCCATGCTCTCGCAGGATCCGGAGCATGCGGCTAAGGTGAGCAATTTTGATCGACTTTTGTTTCCCAAAGACAGTCGGCCGTGTATGAGAAATGTTAAAAGATATTTATTTTTTTACGAAAATTTAATTGTAGGTGAAGAAGTTTTTCGCCCTCGCGCCGGTCGGCTCAGTCGCCCACATCGAGGGCGCGCTCAAAACCTTCTGCGATCAACTCGGAGCTGACATCGAGGTGTGTTGAGTTTGATAACTCGTTGCATGTTATTTCGCGCATTATCTCATCACTAACTGTCAAGCATGAGATGACTAGTAATACCGATACCGAATATCAATAGTTCTTCGCTAATTGCAACTCGTCGATGTTTTCAGTTCGCATTCTATATGTTAACATCCGACGTAACGCAGTATAATTTTTCACACTTCCAATAATTGCGTGCTTTTTGCAGCTCTTCGATGAGTTGTTCGGCTCGAAGGAGTTCCTTCCCAACAGTGAACTGATGGATCTGATTGCGCAATGGGTGTGCGGGACAACGGAGAAGGGAGGTAAGATGACATTCGATACGATACGTGCATACTTGTTCAAGGACAAATGCCCTTTGATGATAATGCCCCGACATTTACATAATCGATAATAACTTTTCAGAGGATCGCTGTGACAATATCCTTGAGAAGATCGTTGGTCCGGAAACAGATGACCAGTTCAACAAGGTATCAGCCATCTCGTTTTGTGAAAAAAAATATCTTTCTCTTCTCAGAGCCGTATTGAAGTGTACATCTCTCATAATCCTGCTGGAACATCCACGCAGAACATTGCCCATTGGGCGCAAATGGTTAGTATGGCTAGGCCCGCATAAAGTGAAAAAAGCAAAGTGGGCGGAGCCTAAGAATGACATTGTTGATTTGTTCAATGATCACTTGCTATTGGCAGGTCGAACAAGGCACTGTGAATCGGTTCGACTGGGGAAACACGAAGACAAACTATCAACACTACGGACAGGTTCTTTTGTATTTTTATATGAAGATATCTGACAAAATCTCTTTCAGAATACCCCACCCACCTATGATTTCTCAACTATTACTACGGATATGTATCTGTTCTGGTGAGCCATACTATTCCCTATCGTTCTGCTCCCCAAACCACTCTTCAGTCAGAATGGTTGTTGATGGGCAAAAACAGAGAAGTTCATTAGGTTAAATCATGCAACATAGGTCCGATGCTGATTACCTAGCCGACGAAACGGATATCAAGGAGTACCTCATACCCGCGCTGAATCCTAATTATGTAAAAGTAAGAGTAAATTTTAAGTTTAGTCCGTATTCCTTATTTTCAAGTTTACTGCTCTGACTATTACAGTTGTTCCAATACGTTGCTGGATTCACGCATCTCGACTTTATCTGGGGTCTGCGGGCCACAAACGACCTCTACAACCCGATTATTGAGATTATTAAGACGGATTTGGGAGGAACGGTCAAGTGCTGAATAATAAACGATTTCAATATTCTTCAGCTCATATAGAAGCTTCGTTTTATTACCAAAGTATCATCGCATTTTCGATTTTTCTATTATTTTTTTAAACCTAAACCTGTGAGTCCTAGCACGTTTTTTCACGACCGTACGTACCTGCAGCATGTTCCCTTGCACCCGCACGAAGCACGGCTTCCAGAATCTCTCCGCCATCAGCTTCTTCTTCAGAGGGTGACTGAAAAGACAACAATAATTGTTATCTTTGAAAGAATTCGATTACTATGTATTGACCAGCCAAACATCGAACTCAAAAAGTAGTGGAGTTGAAACATATTTGATCGCTCATGGTATTTATTAGGGTTGATCGTTCGGAACGGAATGACGGAATTCCGGACTTTTGATCCAATTATCCCCTCACTTCGGAACGGCCGATAGTCGAACAATGGCCGTTCCGGAACGAGAAATCCAATTATTTCATTGTCCGAACTCATTCCGAGCGCTAATTGAATCAATTCATGAACGAGGTTCCGAAAGCCGAACAATAAACCCTAGTATTTATGGTCCCAAACTCGTCAAACCAGAAATTTTGTGCTGATTTCATCACAGAAAGGAAGAAAATCCTCACCGCAGCATTAGCTCCCATCCTTCCCCAGTGAACGGTTCACAGTACGGCATCAGAGGTTGACTGTCGTCCTCATCGTACAGGGGCGTGGGTGTGGAGAGGTGGGAGGGCTGGAAGTGGATCGTTATTTAATAAAATCAAAATATAAGATTTTAGAGGGCCAGAATGAGGAGAAATCAATTTTCTTGAAGAGCTTCTTGCAAAATAGTACTTGTGAAACATATCCCAAATAATTTCAATACTCAAGTCACAAACATTTCCCGTGAAGTAGTAAGACATCTGGAATAGCTGAATAAAATTGAAAATAAACTCACATCGACCTTGAATTCGTCATCGAAGGCGCTCGGCCTTTCTCCATTTACGGGACTGCCCGGTTCGGTGGGAGTGGAGACTTCGGACCTGCTACGGGAAATCACTATCCTGGGCTCAACGTCACCACATCATAACTTCCATAACTTCGATGGAGATTTGCAAAAAGTGGATCAATTCGAAATTGTCTCACCTCCTATCATGATCATACACATCATCGTCCTCATCACGCGCACGAGCAGCAGCGATAACCTTTAATTAATTAATTAAATATTTTAATTAA